>SDVV010030741.1:0-11639 GCA_016164225.1 Gammarus roeselii
CCATGAAGGCCCAAAACACATCCTTTCCTTCGGCAAATAAACTTCTCATAGACCTGTCTCACTGCAAAAATCTGATCGGTACACCCTCTACCACTCCTAAAGCCACACTGTTCCTCTCCAATTGCGCAGTCCGTACAGTTTTTAATCCTTTTGATCAGCACTCTCCCGTACAACTTATCAACCACACATAACAGACTGATACCTCTCGAGTTGCAGCATTTATTTTCATCTTCTTTGCCCTTATATTGGGGAACAATGCAGGCACTGCGCCACTCAATTGGTACCACGCCTGACACAAAACACAAGTACAGTAACCTCACCAACCATTCGACAATCGTTACTCCACCCTTCTTCAGGCACTCGGTCGCAACGCCATCCAAAATAGGGGCTTTCCCTGCTTTCATCACGTCCACCGCCTCGTGCACCTCTTCCCTGGTAATGTCCGCAACCAGTCTTTCTCCCAAAACTGGCATCCGAGCACCACCACCCACAGCAACAATGTAAGCCTCTCTGTTATCCACGACATTCAACAACTCGTCAAAATACTCGGCCCCCTTCTTCCGTACATTACTACTTTCCAACAACAACGGGCCGTTTTCATCTTTCACCACTTCCTCCTTTCCGATCTCTCCCTTTCTCACCCTCTTCACCTCTTTCCAGAACATCTTTTTGTTCTCCTCAAAATTCTGCACAACCATCTGCCCCACCTGGCATCAGCGTCCCTTTTGGCTCTCCTCACCACCCGCTTCACCTCGTTTCTCCTCTCTTTGTAACTTTCATAAGCCACCTTCGACTTCACCTGCAACCACTCCTCAAACTCTTCTCTTTTTCGTGCCACCGCCAGTGTGACCTCCTCGTCCCACCACTCGCAGCCTTTTCTTCTGCACCCGCCCACACGGCGCGCACCGCACACCTTCTTCGCACATCTCAGCAACGCATCCCTTAACGTCTCCCATTCTTCCTCCACATCTCTCATGTCCTGTCCTCTCACGTTGTCATATGCTTCCTTCAATGCCTGTTGGAACTCCTCGGCTTTACTTTTCACATTCAGTCCACTCACTTTCACTACCTTTCCACCCCCTCCCACTCGTTTGTTGCCTTTCCACTTCTGCTCCACTCTTAATCTACCTTCCACCAGCAGATGGTCAGACACTCCTCCACCCTCCCCTCTCAACACCCGCACAACCAACAGCCTCCCCACCACTCTCCTCGATATCAGCACAAAATCCATCAGTGCTCTCTCTACCATTGCACCATGAGCCATCCTCACCCATGTGTACTTGTGAATATCTCACTTCTTGAACCAACTGTTCCCGACCAACAACTCCTGATCCATACACAGACCTATCAGGTTTTCTCCACTGTCATTTCTACCGGGAACGCCACACCTTCCTATCACATTCTCCACCACTACATCTCCAACTCTCGCATTAAGGTCACCCAGTACAACTAAATTGAAATGACCTCCAAAACTCTCAATACACTCACTCAGGTCAGTCCAGAATTGCTCCCTCTCCTTTTCACTCCTCTCGCTGCCAGGTCCGTAAGCACTCACAAATGCCCATCTTTCTACGTCTAACTTAACTTTCACCCACATCAATCTTGGGGACACCTCCTTCTATTCGGTAGCGCTGCTAGCCTACCGATCACTCAATATCAAGGCCACACCTTCTCGTGCCCAACCTTCCTCCACACCAGACTTTCTCGAATTACTTGGACTTTTTTTAGTTGATGTTATTATTGAAAAGATATTGGTAACCCAAGTGCAACAAATCTGTATCGACTCTGATCAGTCTGACTTCTTTTTGATGTAGCTATGTAATGGAACTTCGAATTTTCCTCCTTGATTCGAAAACCTATCATTCGAGTTTATTAAACCGTTAACGATTTTACTGCCTATCGCAAGGCACTTCATTCTGTTTATCGTCAGGCAATTTTATTCATTGCTGGTGAATCCTTCCATCATTTTAATGGTTAATTGCGCGGGGTTGTGGTAAGCAGTGACCACTAAAAACTGCGCGATTTTAAACTAGCTTTCATATTGAAGAAAATAATGTCTCACGTCACCTATTTCACGGTCTCATCAATACGGCTTTATTTCATTGATGATTGACAAGATGTTGGTCCGTTATAGGCATGTTTCGACAACAAAACCTGGACCTGTTCCTGATGGGGGACACCGCCAAGAAGAGCATGATGGAGGAAGTGAGTGTGGGTCTTATGTTCTGTCCTGCCACTTTCTGAACGTTGCTAAAAAAGAAAAATCGTCTGAAACATTTTTTTTCATTGAAGTCTTGTGCTGTTTTTTGTTTAATACATAAATTATAATCATTCAACAAGTGAAATGCACCCGGTTTGGATATTCTGTCATAATGCTACCGTTCCTTGATCTCTGTCATACCTAAGACGACCATTATTGTCGTAAGGTTTAAAAAAGTTTTGTTGGTCAGGTGGCCGAGCAGTGCGATTCCGACGACTCGGCGGGGGGCAGCGACGCCAGCCTCGGCAAGGGCCCTGCAGGTGAGGGCTTGTTGAGGAACAATGGGGAAAACGCTGAGAGGCCCGACAATTCTGTGGGAGGTGGGGACGCTAACCTCGGCAAAGACCCTCCAGGTGAGAATTTATAGGGGAATTGGGGGGGGGCGATGGCCGACTCTGCAAGGGCTCTGCAGATGAGGGCTGGAAGTGGGACATTGGAAGGACGTTTGGGAGCAGCGACGCCAGTCTCTACAAGGGCGTTGCAGGTGCGGGCTTGGAAGAGGACTATGAACGTACGCAAAAAGGCATTTCGTCTCTCGGGAAGTTGTGACGCTAGCCTCGTCAAGGGCCCTACAGATTAGGACCTGTAGGGGAAAAACGAAGAGAGGCTAGGGAATAAGATAGAAGGGCTGTTGAAGGCAGGCTACATTTCGATGGTTAACAAGAGATTTGCCGTGGGGCTAACGGAGTGTTACTATCTTGTAACGGATAACTCTTTGGGCCACTACATATGAGCCCTGGTAGGAATACCATTAATCGAGTTTCAGCTATTCATGTGGTGAAAAACTACCAGACACTTGATTTGCCAAGTACTTATTTGCAAGTTATGATTTGATCAGAAGGCTTGTTAAGTCAAGTCTTCCTTTTAGCACATTCTTGCTAGGATACACTTGGTTGCATATTTACCTGTTAATTGTTAATATTGTATATATTATTATTAAGGAGAACACCGAGAAGGACAAAACAGAAGAAGAGCAAGGAAGCTCTGAAACGTTGACAGATTTCCACACTATCCGGTCAGTAGAAGAAGAGTCGGAAGAGAAAAAAGGAACGAATAAAGAAGAAAGAGATGACCTAAGACACCAGATGCATGACTCGCGACTTAGAACAGCGTCTGCGAATGCCACTACCGGCAAATACAGAGCCTTCTAGCGAATTCCACATTGCTAAAGCTGATGGGGAAAAACGATACTTAACTGCGGATTTATAAACCGAACAGGATCAGGAACAAGCTCTTGCAATGAAACAACACTACTGAGACAATCTCTTGGGAACCAAATGCCTCAGTGGATGCTCTTCGTAATCACTGAAATATATATTTTACAAGATAAGGAAGCAGAGACCTTGCCACGATGACTCAAATAACTAGGAGATCCACCATCCTGCAGGAATGAAGGTGCCGCAGATATGACTCGCCGAGCTGGCAGCAGAACCGTAGACGGGATAGCAATACTCCTGCAACGCCAGCATATTGATGATGAAATGTCGTAATGAGCGGGCGGATAATCGTGCGCGAAGAGCTGTACTAAAGCTTGGCATGGCAGGACAGCGCCCACTTCCATGTAATTAAGAAAGCTCTGCGGAACAAATAGAATATGGATTGGTCTGAGGTTCCCGTGATCGATGATGAATTGCGCACTATCAAAGACTCTAACACCCTGGACTCAACAAACAACCAATCTCGACGGGCTGAGGTAATTCTGTGCCGATTGAGAATATGACAGTAAACTAACGCACAGACACCTACTGGAGGCGTCTTCAAATCCATACTACATGTACTGTTTAGTTCCCCTTACAATAGCCTTCGTCTTAGCAGAATGCCCAACCTGGACAGAATATCGATACGCTCACTTTTGCGGGTGCCGATTCCTGGACCCTACTAATACTTTCCGCCTAATACCTGTCGAGTTCTTCCGGAATACATCCAGTGATGAACCACTTCTCGACCATCTTCGAGAAACCAACCTCTTGGCTAAAATCAGATTAGTTGTGAATTTATCACTCTTCATCTTACCTGTCGATAATACTCCATCCCGGAGAATCTTCCCCGACTCATTTCAATAAAAAAAAACTGTCCTGACCTCACCCTACAATTGTAGTGACTTGAGCATACCATGAGCCAAAGCAAACCCAATGACGGACGATAACTTGTCGATGACTTTATCCACTCTTGGTTGCTGGTTTTACGTTCGGTGCTCAAAGAACTTAAACTAGTGCGATAGAAAACCTTGGCACTCTTATCAAATCGATTCACTTGTTCGTATGCTTTTGACAAGTTCTTGTCCTCATGACCCGTTTATGTCCGTTTAACAGATAAAGTTCGCGGCATGAAGCGCCCTCTAGACGCGGCCAACTCGGACTCAAGCCAAACGAGCTCCTCAGGCAACGACGACGTTGAGGATGACTCTGAATCGAACAGCAAAGACGCCACCTTCAAGACACGACCCTCACAACCAGAGAAGAAGCGCAAGAAGCTCATGAGGAAGAAGAGGAAGAAGAAGTTGGATCGACAGTTCGTGCGTAACCCGCGTCGCAGCGATGGCGTGTGCGGGGTCGACGACGACACAGACGAGGATCATAGCAGCGAGACGGACGAGCTGCCCAGCGTGAGGTTCAGGAGAGGCGGGGCTCTGGAGAGTAGCAGCAGTGCAGCCAGTGATATGGAGGCGCTTGACAGTGGGGAGGAAGAGCGATTATTGAGGCTAGAGCAGGACCTCATGGAGTCGTGAGGGATTGGAGTGCGAGGTTTCAGGAGTCGTGATCAAACTCAGGCTAGAACAGGACCTCATGGAGTCGTGAGTTGGTGGTGAGTGGTTCGCCAGAGTTTTGGTTAATCTGTGTGATACTCAATGGAATCGTGATGAGCTAGTGTTGCTCTACGTGGCCAAATGAAATCGTGACCGTTTGTGCGTGGTACTCGTTGGAGTCGTAAGCAGTTTGAAAAGCATGTGTTGCAGGACTAATTGTTAATGTGTTTTTTTGCGCTATGGAGTCTTAATCTCGGCGAGTCATGATGAGTTGGCAGAACCTGTGGGGCACAGGGGAGTCGTGTGATTACCATGTGCTACTCCAGGTGGCTAAGTTGTGTGAGTGTTAGCGTATGAGGGTGTGAGGTGCGCCTTGCCGTCGGCCACCCTCCTTTCTGGGGGATGTGGCCTAGTGTCTGTATCTTCGAGTAGTTTTGGTGTAGATGTCATGCGAAATTATTTGGTGCAACTCATCATATTGAGTCGCATGAGGTGACCCTGAATTCTTCCTTACCCCACACAGCGATTGACGACGCAAAGATTTACTTTATTTGTGTGCAATAAGTTTTCATGCGTTTTAACGAGTTTAAATGTATCTAATAGGTACTTGAGTGTGCATTCGGCCGTTGTCAAGTTTTTCTTTCGACTCATGTAGTGCGTCATCGATTTTTGAAATCTTCCAACCATCTCTTGAGTGTTTGGAGTAACCTTCAGACCATATTGAACTTAGTTTCCGGTATGAACTTAACAATCTTCATCTTTACAAATTAGGTTAGGTGTCATGCATGTGCGCGCATGAGAAGGTGAAATATCCCAGTCAATCTCTTCGCTTAACAATTCCTCAAAGGGTTTACCATTTCCTAGAACTGAATAGTAAATAGTGGTTACCGAACCTGTAAAATAACTGCTTTGACGTGAATGTCTTCTTGAACTTGTTGAAGAAAAGCTGCAGATTGTTCGCGAATTAACTGTACCGGTATGAAGCCCTAGAGTATTTGTGTCCTGGAGAGGGCTTTGGTGAATGATGGTGAGTATTGAATTGTGTTGACGGATTGCAAAATGTACTGACTTGTGTTGAAAGGTAATGACGAGTATTGACTAAGTCCTTAAGAACTATTTACTGGTTACTAATTGTATGAGAGCGAGCGATGATTTGTTGAATGGATGGTGTAGAGTTTCAACGTGGGTCCTTCAGTTATGATCACCATGTAATACGACATGAGGTGATTAGATGATGATGTTATGTTAACTATAAAAACTACTGTTAAGGCTGTTTCCTCGTTGACTAGACACTTTGACTGAGCATTTTCCATTACGATTTATTTTGTGACTTATCGCTCTTCTGTTCATTTTTAATTTGAAGGACCGAGAAGGAGAATGTTGTGCATCTTATTTGAGAACATATTGATATCATGCCAATTTTTTTGGAACTTCTTCTTTCTGTGTATATGAGAAGTAGCTAGCTACCTTTGTAACCACATAGAACCGTAATCGCAACCGATGTCAATATGATTCTGTGTAGCTGTTTCACTACTCTTCAATCAATGAGAATGTTGCTCGAGGATGTTACTAGGTAATGGGAATGTTGCGTGGAATTTTGGATAACTCATCGCTTCGAAGATGTGGTGCCCGCGTTCTTTAATTATTCATGTTTCATATGTATGGAAGGAGTGTGAGGTGCGCTTTGCCATCGGCCACCCGCCTTCCAGGGGATGCGGCCTAGTGTCTGTATCTGTGTTTCTGTAACATACGTTTGGTAAGGCCATGGCTGGCATTTATGTAGGTAAAATAGCTATGCCATCGAACATATTCACAGTTTCATGAGATTTTGTACATTGATTCACCATTTCGTTCCTAAGGCTATGTTTGTCCATCGTAAACTGCTGTTTCAAACAGCGGTCAAGTTCACTTTTACATTGATTCTGATCATTTGAACGACGCGATTTACGTTCGGTCGGGGCAAACTGGTGCTTTGGGGCTCATTTCAAAAGCTTTTTTTCAGTTTAGTGACGTTCGGTCTGAATTATAAATTCCCTTTCCAGGCATTGGCCCAAGATAGACTGTTAACTAAATGGAATGATTGTTTGTATCCCTCCTTGTACTTGTCATAGGTAGGCTATTGACTAAACTTCTGACGGTTTGAACCCTTAGTATTTGTCGTAGTTCTTGTTGATTGCCCTGACTGGTTAATGGTTAGCTATAAGAGAACGCTTTGTTTTCTCATTCATGCGCACGAGTGGAACAGAACAGATTGCCGGTCTAGAATCGAGTCGCTTTCTAAAGCCAGCCCCCCCCAAAAAATTGCAACTTGAAACAGATGTAATTTAATGTTAATTTAGAATCTTGTCTAATCTTCTCACTTCTTGGAACCGATCCTGAGAGGGCTTGCAAAATTATTATTCTGTAGCTACTTCTTGAAACAGATTCCAACAGGGTTTGTATTACTACTAGTGTGTACTCCTTGAAACCGATTCCGATAAAGGCTTACAGAACTACTAGTGAGTACTTCTTGAAACCGATTCCGACAGGGCTTGCATTACTACTAGTGTCTACATTGGGAAACAAATTCCGACAGGGCTTTCATTAATACCAGTATGCACTTATTGCAACCGATTCCGACTGGGTTTGCATTGCCACTAGTGTGCACTTATTGCAACAGATTCCGAGAGAGCTCGCATTACTATGAACAGCGAAGTACAGCTATACAAGTCAATTCGTTGCTGTTCGAATGTCAACGTTATTTGACTTCATTTGACTTTGCTTCTGTGTTGGTTTGGCGAAGTTAATGAGACGAGATTAAGATATTCCAACTAGATGCTAGATGGAAGAAGTTGCAACTCATTGGTGTCTTTTATTTCAGAATGAAAACTCCGTTTTTCTTTCGAGGCTCGAGAGCTTGAGGCCACCATTGGTCTTGTAGATTGTAGTTTGTCAAATGTTTGTCTTAGTCTAAAAATTTTTTTCCGCTTGTTAATATTTTATAAGTACCTAACTTTTTTGTATATGCACTTGTTTTAAAAGCAAAATACGAACCCGCAAATACTATTGCAATACTTATCTTTGGATATGCACCTGCTTTTGAAACGAAATCATGGCTTTGAAAATATTTTCGCAAACTCGTTGCATTTAGCGTTCAAGATTTGAAAATTTGGATTCTTTTTTTATTAGCTAGTTCTCATGGAGTAAATTATTTATAACTTATTTATGACAAATTATTACGATGTAATTATGATTCCACATGGCTATATTCCAGTATTCAATTAGAACAATGTACATTTATAGACATGGCCATTTCCCCCTTATCAGGAGGGTGGCTAAGTTAGACTGACACACAGGATGTTGGTGCCCCATCTCCCCGTCACAAGAACGCCGTGTCTATTCCGAGTTTCGAACGTGTAACATGCAGCACCAGAGGCTGGCACTGCAGTCGGATACGCTAACACTCGGTCACGGCGGCCCCACGAAGAAAAAAAATCGAATATTTGATAGGCAGCTTTTTTTGCTGATGCGAAATTTCATTAGTTAGGCTCCACATTATCAACCGCTGCAATTTTTTTTGGCTATCTATTGAAAAGTGAATATCTTTCCTAACTATATGAAGTGGAACTTTTCGTACTATTGCAGGTGGTAAACACTTCTATCAATCCATTTCACCCCATAACTAGACCGTTGTACTATGACCATCGGTTCGTGCGCCACCACTGTTTCGGCCCTAAAAACAATGACTTATGAGGTCCAAATCAAACAATGACGAGATTGGATGGCGAAGCTCGTTCAGTTTACCTTAAAATCTAATCCAATGGCCGACTGATGCAAATCAGTCAAGCTCAAATAATTATCGATATTTTTCCTACTAACGATCGTGTACTACTAGTGACCGTGCACTAGCTTCTCTTAGTCAAGGCGCGTCCTAATGTGATCACCCTGCACTAGCTACTCAGTCATTGAGCGTCCTCACCCTAATGTGATGACCGTGCACTAGCTATTCTTAGTCACTGCATTCGCACTCGAATATGGTGACCGCGCACTAGCTACTCTGTCACCGTGCACTTGCTACTCAGACACTGAGCGTCCTCGCCCTAATGTGATGGCCGCGCACTAGCTACTCTGTCACCGTGCACTAGCTACTCAGACACTGAGCGTCCTCGCCCTAATGTGATGGCCGCGTACTAGCTACTCTGTCACCGTGCACTAGCTACTCAGACACTTAGCGTCCTCACCCTAATGTGATGACCGCGCACTAGCTACTCAGACACTTAGCGTCCTCACCCTAATGTGATGACCGCGCACTAGCTACTCAGTCACCGTGCACTAGCTACTCAGACACTGAGCGTCCTCACCCTAATGTGATGACCGCGCACTAGCTACTCTGTCACCGTGCTCTATCCACTCAGACACTGAGCGTCCTCACCCTAATGTGATGACCGTGCATTAGCTGTTCATAGTCACGGTCGCGTCCGCACTTTCTATTATGGTGATCGAGCGCTTGCAACTCGGTCATTGTGCGGCTGCACTCTAAAATGGTGCCCGTGCAATACCCTTCTTCCGCGCTGAATCCTCACCCATCACTTAATTTGGCGACCGTGCGCTAGCTACTGTTTATTCACGGTTTGGCCTTACTCCTCACTGAATTGTGACCATGCATCATTTTTCAGTTACTTGGCTCTGAGAAATAGATTTTTGAAAAATTATACGTAGTCCGAACTCGGTATGCGTTACTTTTAACTATTTACAAAACGTTTCTTTCAACGTTTTGTAAATTCAAAGGTTTTTGATGTACAATTTTCTGGGGATTGATCAGCCTGACCTGACACCCCAGTTTTTGCTTCTTTAAAAAAAAAGATTCGTAAGAATAAATTTATTTGCACGCAGAGATCTAGTGATTTCGGATTTAGACATTTATTTGGTGTAGTATTTTTTTAATGCTATACGTTGTCTCGTGAAACTTGAACTGCCTCGAATTCATTTTGAGTTCCGTAAAACGTAGAACTGTATGTCTATTTTCAGGTACAAATCCTGAGTGTTGATTATTCAATGTTTATTTCAAAAGTTAATCCTTTACGGTGTTCTGTTGAAATTATTTTTAAGCGAAAATCATCGGTTGCCGAAGATTCTGAATACATATACATTTGAATAAACTGTTTACAGTGCTTGTTTATTCAACATACAATAAGGGGCTTTTGAACCCTTTAACATGGCAGAAATATGGCTTCAAGCACTATCTCATTTGAAGCCATATTTCTGACTCATGGATTTAACCAGTCGCAAGATATAATGTTCTTACAAGAGGAAAGATATTATATAATATGGTATCAATTTTTGAGGAGGATACAGATGTTTAGCAGTTTTTTCTTTTAACGCAGATTTTTTTTCTGGATGCCAAGCTTCTTTGGCAGGTATCAGCTCGGTAGGATACATCGCAGGGTGTTGTGGTATGTATTCTATAGTACAAATTAATGTATTAGCGACATTGTACCTGTTCGTTGTAGCTATAAATTAATTATAAGACGTATGGCAATCTTTGTTTTTGTACTACCAGCTGAGATCATAATGGTGTTTTTTATCAAGTAGGTTCGTGGCTTGTAGCCATGGCGTTAAAATTTTGCTACCGTATCCACCGCGTGTCGTAGAGGCGACTAGGAGGGGCGGGACGAAGGGGCAAGGAATCCTCTCTAAGACGAGCGGAGGGAGGAGAGGCTCACGCCTCTCCGAACCCTATTGTTAGGGTCGCTGAATGTGCGTGGCTGTAATACGAATGAGGTTAAGAGGAGAGAGATTGGTGAGATGTTTGTGAGGAGGGAGTTAGATGTGTTAGCGCCGAGTGAGACGATATTGAAAGGTAAAGGCGAATGTAAGTTTGGTGTGGTAAGTGGAAGATTTGATTTGAGTTGAGCCTCATTTCCACCGGAGCCTCAACGTGAGTCATAATAGGCTCCCCTGTAGGGCGCAAGGCAAGTGGAAGAAAGTCTGGTGTGGAGGAAAGATGGGCACGAGAAGGTGTGGTCTTGATATTGAGTGATCGGTTGGCTAGTAGCGATACCGAATGGAAGGAGGTGTCCTCAAGATTGATGCGTGTGAAAATTAAGTTAGGCGTAGAAAAATTGGCATTTGTGAGTGCTTACGGACCTAGCAGCGAGAGGAGTGAAGAGGAGAGAGAAATCAATTCTGGACCGACCTGAATGAGTATTGAGAGTGTTGGAGGTCAATTCAATGTAGTTGTACTGGGTGAACTTAATGCGAGAGATGGAGGTGTAGTGGTGGAGAGTGTGATAGGAAGGTATGGCGTTCCCGGTAGAAATGACTGTGGAGAGAACCTGATAGGTCTGTATAGAGCAGGAGTTGGTGGTCGGGAACTGTTTGTTCAGATACAGATACAGACACTAGGCCGCATCCCCCAGAAAGGGGGGTGGCCGACGGCAAGGCGCAACTCACACTGGCACAACTTAGCCCTTTTGTGCTAAAGGGTAAGGCCGGTAGCCCCTCAACTTACACTCTGGGTCCCGAATGCACCGAGGAACCGTCGTCAGCAGCAGGGCCCGACAGTTTTCACTGGTTTACCCCCGCCGCGTCATAATGGCCGGGCCCCCCCACCCACGACCATCCCGACAGCGGGATGCCAAGGGCGGGAAAGCA
>SDVV010030742.1:0-11639 GCA_016164225.1 Gammarus roeselii
TGCCACCATAAGGCAACCTAGTTTGGGCCAATAGGCCTCTTAGACGTTCTACTCCAGAACTAACACTCTTGCTACCAAAAGGCAGCCTAGTTTGGGCCAATAGGCCTGTTGTTGTCTTCCTACACTTGTAAACACTTGTAAACGTGACTGCTCAAGGCGGAGTGGCACTTATGATCCACTAAAGTGTACCTCACCTCCGCCTTCCCCTGAAGACAGAACTCCAAGCTATCGCCGTAAAGATATGCGTCTCAAGGCCACTAACAGTGGTATCCATCTACTCATCAAGAAGCCATAACCTGTCGGAAGCACTATTGACCGAATTGCTAAACCAACTGCCCTCGCCAGTGCTCCTCCTTGGAGACTTCAACAGCTAACATGAAACCTGGGGATGCGTGAGAACAGACCCCAGGGGAGTGATAATGGCTAACACCATAAACACTCACAACCTGGTCCTTCTCAACGACGGACAACCCACCCGAATCACCCCCGGAAGTGAAACTGCAATCGATTTATCCATATGCTCCCCCACTCTGGTACCCCAACTCGTTTAGGAAGGTTTGCCTTCAACACAAGACAGCGACCATAACCCAGTCATCATATCGCTTCTTACCAACCAACCAAGAGACCCTGCCCCACAAGAACTTCGATTCAACTACCGGAAAGCCAGCTGGGTGGAATACTCGCACACATCGCGTGGAGTGATATGGACAACATCCCCGAAAACATGTCGAAACACGAAATCGTCACCCAACTATACGAAAAGTTTCAAGCCGCAGCCGAGGCAAGCATTCTCCAATATGCCTCTTCAACCTTCTTTCCGGAACCATGGTGGTGCCGAGAGGTGCAAGAAGCAAGAGATAAGCTTGAAAAGCCATTCCATGCCTATCGACGCGCACGGTCCCCCAGGAACCGAATAGCATTGGAGAGGGCATCTGCTGTATATCGAAAACTTCTATTGGAGAAGAAACGTGAAAGCTGGGCTCAATTAGTCAATACTATTTTACGAAACACCCCCTCTCGTAGGTGTGGGAAAAAAATAGAGGTATTCAGGGAAAACCCGAGCGACCTATTAACATCTTTTCTGACTGGCAAAACTTATTCTTCCCACGCGGAAATCGCAAATAAACTAGCTCAGACTTTTAGCCAGATTTCGCAATCAACAAACTACACGGCTGCTTTCCAACGGGAGGAGAACTTGCGAGAAAGCAAACATCTTGACTTTACTTTTAGAAGCGAAGATTTGATTTTGGCCTCATTTCCACCAGAGCCTCAACGTGAGTCATAATAGGCTCCCCCTTAGGGCTCAATGATCATGGATTCCAGTAGGCTCGCACACCTTTGTATGCAAGAAAAACAACTTTGTCAAAGTTAACTATTTGAACATTTTTCTCGTGTCAGACGCACGCTGGTGTGCACAAAAATAAGGTGTAGACGAAACGGACCTCCGCTTTCAATCATTTAAAACTTCATGAGTAATATGTATGCGCGCTAGTGCGTACAGGTAGCATCGTCGAGATTGGTACAAGGTTTACGGTTACACGGACAAAGTCAGCTCAGACAGCAACACAACACGAGGTTCACAGTTGCGCGTTCCAGTTAAATTACAGTAGTTTAATTTCTCAGGTAAGAAGAAGACTCAGAAAAGTGAAACCCCGCCTCCAATCATTTAGCACTTCAAGAGTAATATGTACGCACGGCAGTGCGCACAGGTAGCATCGTCGAGACCGGTTCCAGGTTTACGGCTACACACACCGAGTCTGCTCCGACAGCAACGCATCACGGTACATTTTATTTATTTGAGCATGATAGACGAAATGAAACTCCACGACTTTAATCATTTAGAACTTCAAAAATGAGGCCCAAATCAAATTAGAACTTCAGGAGTAATATGTACGCACGCTAGTGCGTACAGGCAGCACCGTCGAGTCTGGTACAAGGTTTACGGCTACAAGAACGAAGTCAGATCCGACTGCAGCGCAATGCAATGTTCACAACTACACGGCTTTGTTCGGTTACATTACAATTTATAGACAAAACGAATACCCACCTCCACCCCCTCAGAACCTCAAAGAGTAATATGTACGTATGCCAGTGCGCACAGGTAGGATCTTCGAAATTGGTACGAGGTTCACGGCCTCACGAATCAGGTCAACTTCAACCGCAACGCATCACAAGGTTTAGAGTTACGCGGCAAATGTCAACCACAGACATTACATATGGTCCGCACACGCGCAAGCGAGCGCAGACTGGAAAAAAAACTCTTATTCACACAATCACTAACAGGAGCTCTCGCAGAAGCATAATAACATTATTTTATCCGACAGAATTGTGGAACGTGAAGAGGAAAGAAAGGGCAGGTTCATCATGGGCTAAAAACTGCTCAGATTTTTATCATCGCACTTATTGTTTAAGGGGATAGTGTGAAAGGGAGAGGGCAGAGGTCCCCCGGGTCCCGAAAGAGCCCGATGAGCCCCGGAGGGTTACCAAAGTCCCCCGGGTCCCCTGAGCTCCCCGGGTCCATCGAGTTCCCTTGTCTCCGCTCATCTCGGCTTGTCTCAAATCATTTCGGCCAGTTTCGACTTGTTGCGACCAACTCGACTGGTCTCAACATGTTTCGACTGATTTCGACGCACCTCGACCAGCCTCTGCGGAGCTCTCTCCTCTGCGTCAGTAATGTTGTAGACTGTAATAACAAATTTCTTTACTCAAGCACTCCACATATATACATTCCGCTGTGTATGGGTTTCACAGCGTAAGGAGAGGAAAGCAGAGGTTCCAGAATTTAGAGGGGCCTCAATCGGGTCCCACAGTTTCACAAGAGGGTCCCACAGGGTCACAAGGGTGTCCCAAAGGGTCTCAGAAGAGTCCAAGTGGAGCCCCTCAAATCCTTCTGGTCTTCCAAGGCCCCCGGGTTCCCGAAACCCAGGGTCCTCAGAGTTCCACGGGTCCCACGAGTACCCCCCATTCCCTGGGTCACCTAGTCTCAACCCACCTCGATAAATTATAAACAAGGTACATTTTATAGTCATGTAAAAGGGCAAAAATAAACGATAGAACCCACGTAATAAGGATAAAATACAACAATAATGTGTCGATGATCTATAAAATGAATCATCCATTGACCCCAATAGAAACGAAGAAGCCTACAACAAACCTTCCTCCCTCCACGAACTACAGAGCGTTCTAGACCATACACGTGGAACTTCACCTGGGCCAGACGGGGTACATATCAACATGATCAAAAATCTCCCAGATGGCGCCCGCGAGCACTTATTAAAAGTATTCAACACTCTGTACTCAAACTCATGCTTTTCCGATCAATGGCGGGAATCTGCAACTATCCCAATACCCAAGCCCGGGAAATTCCACAGCGACCCCCACAACTACCGCCCCCTCGCTCTCACCAGCGTCCTCAGCAAGACCATGGAACGAATGATAAAAACGCGCCTTGTCGACTACCTTGATATGCATGCAGACCTGAACAGCATCCAGTGTGGCGGCCGCAAGCGCCACTCTACGACGGACCACCGTGTAAGACTGTAATCTAACATTAGACAGGCATTTGTCCGAGGAGAACACTTTGTTTCCATTTTTTTTGACGTGGAGAAAGCATACGGTACTACCCGGAAATATGACATCACGAAGGATCTCCACCGCAAAGGGCTGAGAGGCCACTTACCACGTTATATCCACCAATTCTTGTAAAATCGCACCTTCAGGGTTAAGGTCGGCGACACCCTGTCACCATCCTATCCGCAAGAAATGGGCGTCCCCCAAGGAAGCGTCCTCAGCGTCACTTTGCCACTTTTATACTCAAAATTGACCAGATAGCCGACATTCTCCCATGCAACGGAAGATTGCTTTCATCACTATACGTGGACGACTTACAAATAAGCTACAGGCACCCTAGCCTCTTAACAATTCAACAGGAACTCCAGAAATGTCTAAGCCCAGTCGGGAACTCGGTCTTGTGTGAGACCCTAAACTCCCATGGCGACCTCATATTGCAGCCCTGGAGACTCTCTGCAAAAAAAGCTACCTGACTTATCCTTTCTGTAACATCCTTGAAATTTGGAACCTATATGGACACCGGCATGACGTTATTCAAAACATTAATACGCTCGCGCATTGACTATGGAGCAATTGTTTACGATTCAGCAGCGAAAACCACCCTAGTACCTCTCTCCATCATAGTAAATAACGCCCTGCGTATTACAACCGGTGCGTTCCGTTCCACACCCCTCGAATCCCTGAATGTGCTTGCCAATGAGCTTCATCTTTTGCTCCGGAGAGACAAACTCTCAGTACAGTACTATTTCAAGACAAGGAGCTACATCAATAGCCATGCACTCAGTGACGTCACCAACATTCGCAAGAAACGGGCGTCCCCAGAGAAGCGTCCTCAGTGTCACTCTTTTTATCCTCAAATCGATCAGTTAGCCGACATTCTTCCCAGAGACGGAAGACTGCGCTCATCACTATACGTGGATGACCTAAAAATAAGCTACTGACACCACAGCCTCATAACAAATCAACATGAACTCCAGAAGTGCCTAAACCTAGTCGGGAACTGGGCTTCCCTGAATGGATTCCGATTCTCGCCCTCTAAAACTAAACGCATGCACTTTCCCCTTGTGCCCGGTTTACACCTGAAACCAGCCCTAACGCTGCACAACACATCTTTAGCATACGAAGAAACGATCAAATTCCTAGGTCTAATGTGGGACCCTAAACTCACGTGGCGACCCCACATCGCAGCCCTGGCGACTCGCTGCAAAAGGTCAACAGGACTTATCCAATCGGCGACATCCCTAAAGTTCGGTACCGACATGGACACCGGAATGACGCTTTTCAGAGCAATAATACGATCGCGCATGGACTACGGAGCCTTTGTCTACGGATATGCAGTCAAAACTACTCTCGACCATCGCTAACAATGCTTTTGCGTATCACAACCGGCGCGTTTTGCTCCACCCTAATAGAATCCCTTAACGAGCTTCAACTTCCGCTTCGGCGAGACAAGCTTTCACTACATAACTATTTTAAGACTAAAAGTCCAATCAACAGCCCAGCAATCAGCCACATCACCAACATATCCATATCCGATAAGCGCCTTTTTGCGGCTAGGAAGGGTGTATGCCAACCGTTTTCTCTACGTGTGGACAACCTGCTGACCTCGCTAAACATCAATCGTAAAGCTATTAAGCCTTCATTCTCCTACCGAATCCTTCAAATTAACACTCCAACAGGGATGATCGACCCACCACCGGTCAACCTAGGCCTGCAAATCTACCCTTAAGCAACTACTCCAACCAACGCGTACCGGCAGGAATTCCAAAGACTACTCGTGTTAGAATATTTGGAGCACTGCCACATATACACCAACGGCTCCAAAACCGCGGACGGAGTGGGAACCGTCGCTGTGTGCGGGGACACCCCACTCTCGGCCACCCTCCCAAAAGAGGCCTCCGTGTTTTCTGCGGAGCTTCGCGCACTCGAACTAACCGTTTCTGTTGCAAATACACATCGCTTCCCCAAATACGTCGTATTCTCAGACAGCCTGAGTGTCCTCACCCAGCTTAAAACACTGCACTATAAACATTAAGTTCTACGTAAAATGCAGCACGATCTCTTTGTGATGACCGAGACGGGTTAGGCAGTGGAATTCTGCTGGATGCCCGGGCACGCGGGAATACGAGGAAGCAAACTTGCGGACTCGCTTGCTAAACTGGCATCTACTCACCAAGAACAATTTTTCGCAATACATTACCGGGACTGGTTCCCTATCATCAACTTCCATATAACATCCCGATGGGATGAAATGTGGCAACAGAGTGGACAAAAAATGCTTCCAGTCAAAACATCAGTCGGAGAATGGGAAACAAAGTTCACCAACAGAAAAGATAAAGGGTTCATCAACCGCTTGTGCACGGGGCACACGTGGATAACTCACAACCACCAGATGAATGTCGACATAGGACCAAACGCGCCACCTTGCCCCAGTTGCCACAAAGTGGCTATCAGCGTGAAACACTTACTGATGGGTTGCAACGCATTCGCGGCAGCCCGACGAGCGTACTCACGGATCCCCCGTACAACCTCCAAAGCCTACTCACGGACCCAACCTACCGTAAAAAGCTGTCAGAACCTCAAACTCCTGTGCAAATGAGGTGGTCACTCCACTCCATTACGCACAGAAATAACAACACATTTTACGATCGCCCTACGGGGGACTCTGCATTAACTTCGCGTTGGGACTCCTTTGGAACGAGGAAGCAACTACAATAACAAAAACACATTTTACGAAGATAGGCGTTAACTCTTTACTTTGCGCGCTAGTACGCGAATATGCCACAGTTGAAATATGTACCGACTTCATCTTGACATGACTAATATTTTCGCACGCGAGGCCGTGCAAACTTACCTGAATCAACGACGGTCGCGCCCTGCGGGGGAGCCTATTATGACTCACGTTGAGGCTCTGGTGGAAATGATGCCGAAATCAAATCAAAGTCACCAACAATCTTAATAAAAACCTCCTTGCGGCTAAGAAGAACATATGCCCACCCTTTTCTCTACGCCTGGATAACTTGCTAACCTCGCTGAACATCAGACGCACAGCAATCAAGCCTTCATTCTCCTTTCGAATTCTTCAAATCAACACACCAGCGTGGATGATCAGCCCACCTCTGGTAAACCTAGATTTGCAGACGTACCCCAAAGCAACAACCCCAACCAACACGTACCGCCGGGAAATCTCATGACTACACTGACGGCTCAAAAACATCGGACGGAGTGGGAGCCGCCGCCATAGGCGAAGGAACATCGCGTTTGGCCACCCTACCTCAAGATGCCTCTATATTCTCTGCAGAGCTACACGCACTTGAACTGGCCATCTCCATTACAAAAAGCGACCGCCACCCCAAAAGTGTTATTTTTTCAGACAGTCTGAGTGTTCTCACCCAGCTGAAAACTCTGCGCTTCGATCACCATGCCCTTAGAAAAATGCAACACGACCTATTCACAACGTCCGAGGCGGGTCAGGTGGTCGAGTTCTGCTGGATCCCTGGACTCGCGGGAATAAGAGGAAACAAACGCGCAGATTCCCTCGCCAAACGGGCGTCTACCCAGCAAGAACAATTCATCTCTATACATTACCGAGACTAGTTCCCAGTCATCAACTCACGTATTACATCACGATGGAACGACTCTTTGCAACAGAGTGGACAAAAGATGCTTGCAGTTAAACCTTCCGTCGGCGAGTGGGACACCCGATTTTATAATAAGAGAGACCAAGTGCTTATCATTCGTCTGTGCGCAGGACACACGTGGAGAACTCACAACCACCTAATGGACGTAGACAGGCACCGGACGCACCCCCATGCCCCTGTTGCCACCATGTGGCAATCGGCTTGAAACACTTACTTGTAGATTGTGAGGCACTCGCAGCAGTCCGACGAGCCTTCTTGAGTCCCCCGTGCAACCTGCAACGCTTGCTAACAGAAGCGGAACACCGGGAAAAAATGATCGCTTTTGGAAAACACACGGGCCTATCCCGTCAACCCCTCCCATATATTACTCCCCTCCACCTGTTCTTTCATATAGCTCCCACTTTCGCGATCATCCCCTAACCTCAGTCCAAACTCCAACCTAACCCATCCCGCCCATCCCTCTCATATATTACCCCCCTCCACCCATTCCTTCCTCTAGCACAGTTCATCTATCCTCAGCCATGCCTCTCTTCGATCACTGATCTAAATTTATTTCCCTTGGTTCAGTTCAATCTCCCCTGCTCCCACCTACCCTCAACAACAAAGAACAGGACCGAAAGTAGGGATATCCCAAGCATACAAACAACGCCACTTGAGAATTAACAACCAGATTCCTAGATAATGTCAGTAAGAGTGTTGCTGAAGAGCATATTACAAATCTAAATGAGGGTGGTGTTGCTGAAACAAGAAATAATAAAGCGGATGGAAGAATGCCAAAGCAGGTGACGAAAAACTTGCAACAATTCCCCAGGAACGCCAAGATCAACAACATTCTCAATGACCTAAGATTAAAAAGACAATCAACCTTAGCAGACGGACATTGTATGATTCACGCGGTGGAAGGATCTTTAGTAAAACAAACAGGACTCAATGATGAAAACCTCTCAGAGGTGATAAAAACCAAAGCAATGGAGGAATCCTTCAATTACATTAAAGATTACAAAGCCTTCACTGCGTATAAAAAGATGATAGGTTCCTCTATGCGATAAAAAAGTATTTCGAATACAAAGAGTACAATAGCAGTTTTGGCGATCTAGTCCCCACAATTCTCAGCAACGCACTCAAAATACAAATCACAATCTTAGATGAAACAAACCCGGACATCGTAATGAAAACTGTAATTAATCCAAACAACCTTAAGAGTCATGAAGCTGCTCAATACTCAATATTTGTGGCCAAGAAAGTGGACCACTATAGTAGTCCTGCACCAACCCACCCTCTGAAGCCACATTTCGAACAACAAAATATTGCAGCGAAGCGAAACAATCATGTGGAAACAAATGTGCAGTATTCGATGAAGAGATGCCCATACAATCATCCCAAAGTGACACAAACTGTTCTATAAATCAAATCAAATGACTAGAGGCGCAAACTGTTCAAGATGCTGGGAGCAGCGACCACCCCTCATCAACCATGTCTGCAAATACCCATCAGAACCTGAATAATATCGTGATTAAACATATAAACGTTAGAAGCTTATGAACACAGATGGATCACATATAAAATGATGATGAAGGAGGACTCAATTTGGCATTCGATGTCCAACTGAATCCTGGCTGGAATCTGACATTAGCACCACCTTCATCGAGATTGACGGCTTCAATGTTTATAGAAAAGATAGAGAAAGGAAAGGAGTTGGAACCGTAATTTATGTGCGAGAAGAATATACCTCTTCTCAAGTAATGCTTAACGACAGCAATGAAGTTGATGACCTTTGGGTGAACATCCAGTTACGAAAAATAGATCGTTTGCTGGGGGTTCTCTTTACAGACCACCCAAAGCAAGTGTACAGTCTTTTCAATACTTTGAAGAAAGATTTCGAGATGCTATCACTTTAGGAAAAACGCTGTACATTTTTGTAGATTTCAATGACGATCAATTGAAATTGAAATCCAACAATATGAAGCCGGTTTTAGGCAGACTCGGGCTGCATCAGCTCATAAAAAGTGCAACAAGAATTACTCCCGAATCCCAAACTGTATTGGATCTGCTCATAAGTAACAATCCGTCTTCCATTGTTACCACAGCCCAATTCTTTCTCGGACCACCAGGAAATAAACTGCACCATTAACATCAAAAAAATAGAAGAAACAAGTGTACAAAATAACCTGTCTTACAAAAAGAAATTACACCGCGGATAATTTCAGAGTACAACTAGTGGCAAACGTCGAGATGATAAAACCGATACATTGTACAGGTAACGTCACGAAGCAAACCCAATTTCTCACAGACTATCTTCTCACATGTCTGAACAATGTGGCGTCAACGGAAACTAAAACAATGAAAAGCATGCCAGTTAAATGGATTACAGAAAAACTGCCAAACGAAATTGAACTTAAAAAATGTCTCAAACGCAGAGCAAAACGAAGCATCATTTGGTTAGAATTATTTGGAATTCAAAATTGAAGAGTCAAACGAGAAGTCAGGAGGGCAAAAATTAAACACCATCAAGAGAAACTAGAACAGTGCAAAAACAATCAAAAAGAAACGTGGAATGTACTGAAAAGAATTCTTCCTTACAAAAAAAGATCACCTCGCCTACTTATCCGAATACTCAAGCAGCTTCAGAGAAGTTCAACAACTATTTCGCTGGAGTTGGGAAACAAATTTTCGATGAGGTAACCCAGGAAGCTTATCAAGGATTACAGAGCGACGCAACAGATACATGGAGTTCAAAAGCTTTCAATGGAGACAGCGACCAAGAAGCAAGCGTCAAACAGAAACCAAAGAAAGTATCGCAACACGAAGTAAAACGGGCTGTATTTGCCTTGAGGAACACAAATTCTTCAGGAATAGATGGTTTAGCCCTACAATATCTGAAAGACAGCCTCATAGTTACCTTGTCTTATATCTGCACAGTTATTAACACCTCCATAGCAAGCGAAACTTTTCCAGAGAGCTGGAAGCATGCAATCATTAAAGCAATTAAAAAAACTGGGGACAAAAATGAACCATCCAACTTTAGACCGATCAGTCTTCTGCCTGTCCTATCCAAGATTCTAGAAAAGGTAAAGTCTATCCATTTGATTGATTACCTCGAATCAAACAAGCTGTTCAATGACTGCCGGTATGCTTATCGGCGAAAATTGTCAACAGAAGACGCATTCGGGAGCATCACTGAAGATCTGTACAAAAATTTGATGAGGGGCAGTTATCTCTGCTGGTATTGCTAGACTTATTGAAAACATTCGACAGTGTATGCCATACAATTTTTTTGGCAAGCTCCGCAACATCGGAATTGACCCTACTTGGTTCGAAAGTTATCTGATGAATCGACAACAATCAGTTAAACTCGATAACGCAACTATGTCAAATCCGGGCACAGTTGCCTTTGGGGTCCCTCAAGGTTCGATACTAGGCCCTTTGTTGTTCCTGGTTTTTGTGAGTGACATCGACTGTAAATTACCAAAAAATCAAGCGAAAATGGTAATGTACGCCGATGATGTTCAATTCAAGCCGTCGGATATGAATGCACTGAAAGACAAACGCTGAGACAGCCGTTACTAATCTGAAATCTTGGTATGATAATAATGGACTCAAGCCCAATTCTGAATCAACAAGATGCATCTTGTTCGGCTCGAACTCTGAAAGAAAGGCAGTTACAATAAATTTTCATATCAAGATAGGCAAATCTGACATTCCTGTTGAGGATAAAGTTTTAAATCTAGGAGTATGGTTTGATCCCGATCTTTCCTTCAAACACCACGTAACTGCTCTGTGTTCCAAGCTGAATGGAACACTTTTGTTCTTAAACTTCGCAAAAAAAAAATTGGATTTCAAATCAAGATTACTGATTGTCCACGCTTTAGTATTTTCTCACATTAACTACTGTCTTTCAATCTGGGGAAATGCACCAAAACCCAAAGAGAGAAAGTACCACGTTGTATAAACTTTGCAGCAAGAATAACGTGCGATGGTAACCACGGAAAACGAGACCACGTTAGTCCTCTCCTCGAAAAAAAAACAGTTACTGAATATCGGCAACCTGCTGGCACTCCATGAGTCGATCAGAATTCATAAAGATCTTCTAGAAGAACATTCACCCGGCAGCCGAAGTCACATATAATCTCGAGGTGAAAAGAACAATCGATTCACAAGAAATAATGATACTCAGCACGTTGAACACAGGAAAATAGAAACTACCTGTCGAGCTTTTTCGATTACTGGACCTAAATCTTGGAACAACCTCCCAACAAGACTCAAAAATCTTGAATCCAACAAGTCCTTCAAGAATAGGCTTAAAGAACATCTGTTGACCGATCAATTCAAAACGGTAACTTTGCTAACAAACACAAGCTAAATGCATGATACCAATAACCAGAAAATGCATTTCTGTTCATGAGCGACCACCACCACCAACCACCACCA
>SDVV010030743.1:0-11639 GCA_016164225.1 Gammarus roeselii
TAAATAATTGATCAAAATACTAGACCCCTCTTTTCTGTGAACCACCACTTTGGGTCAACAACTGGACGTTTTCATCTTTCAGGATATGAAGTATTATTCTCATGTGCACTAGAATGCATACATACCAGAACTAAAATTTGAAATAATTTCAATTACCATAACACTATTGCTTAGGCACCCTAATATACGCAAAAACAATACCAATTCCATAATTGAAAAGTTATAGACTTTTTAATAGAAGTATGTATGCCCGCTAGTGCATAAAAACTACCATATCCTCTTTATAACGAAAACTAAGGATTTATACGAAGCTCTCTAAAGGCCAGAGCAAAGAGGCTAGAAATCCCTTCCTCAGTAAAACCCTTCCTCAAATACGGCAAGAGGAGCGTGAGGAGGAGAGGCTCACGCCTCTCCAAACCCTATTGTTAGGGTCGCTGGATGTGCGTGGTTGTAGTACGAATGAAGTAAAGAAGAGAGGGACTGACGAGATTGTTTGTGAGGAACAAGTTTGATGTGTTGGCGCTGAGTGAGATGAAGTTGAAAGGTAATGGCAAATAGGAGAGGGGGGGGGGTAAATAGAAGACATTCGGGTGTAATTTATTTTGGAATTTGGTATTTTTTTTGCGTTTATAGCGGGTTGCAGCATAGCTGTCACCTGATGGCCTTATTTGCCCACGGCGTTTATGGGCCGGCCTTTGATCATTCAACAGACCGGCCAAAATGTCTCATTAGGAATCAAGTAGGCTGAATCTACAACCTCCAACTCCCAATGGAATTCTCATGTGAGAAGAGCCCGGCACGCTTCCTACTCTGCCACCGAGGTGGAGGAAGGTTGGGCACGAGAAAGTGTGGTGTTGATATTAAGTGATCGGTTGACTAGTAGCCCTACTGGGTGGAAGGAAGTGTCCATGAGATTGATGAGGGTGAAAGTTGAGTTAAGCGTATAAAGATGGATATTTGTGAGCGTGTACAAACCTGGTGGCATGAGGAGTGAACAAGAGGGGGAACAATTTTGAACTGACCCGAGTGAGTGAATTGAGCGTTTTGAATTTAAATTTAACGTGGTTGTACTGGGTGACCTAAATGCAAGAATTGGAGATGTAGTGATGGAGAATGTGATAGGAAGGTTTGGCGTTCCCGGTAAATATGACAGAAAACATATTAGGTATATGCATGGAGCAGGAGTTGTTGAGATAAGCAAGATAACAAGTTTAGATGGGTAAGGATGGCGAATGGTGCAGTGGTGGAGAGAGCGCTGATGGATTTTGTGCTGATTTCGAGGTGAATGGTGGGGAGGCTGTAGGATGTGTGGGAGTTGAGAGGGGAGGATGGAGGAGTGTCAGGCTATCTCCTGGTAGAAGGTAGATAAAAAATGGAGCAGAGGTGAAATGGGAACAATAGAGTAGGAGAAGGAAGAGAGTTAGTGAAAGTGAGCTAAATAAGGGAAGCAGAGCTGAGAGGTTCCAGCAGCCGTTAAGGGAGGAATATGATGACGTGAGAGGACATGCCCTGAAAGATGTGGAGGAAGAATGGTAGATGTTAAGAGATGCGTTTCTGAGATGTGCAATAAATGTGTGTGCTGTGCGCCAAGTGAGGGTGCAGAAAGAAGGGCTGCGAGTGGTGGAACAAGGAGGTCAAACTGGCGGTGGCACAAAATATAAAAAAATTGAGGAGTGGTTGCAGGCGAGGTCGGTGGTGGCCTATGACCACTAAAAAGGGGAGCAAAAATACTTGAAGCGGGTGGTGGGAAGATCCAAAAGGGATGCTTATGCCAGGTGGAGCAGACAGTTGTGCCCAAGTTTTGAGGGAAACAAAAAGATGTTCAGTAAATAGATAAAGAGGGTGAGGAAGGCGGAGACCGGGAAGGAGGAGAAATGAAAGCGGTCAGTTGCTGTTGAAAAGTGGTGATGTACGTAGAAGGTGGGCCGAGTATTTTGATGAGTTGTTGAATGTCGAGGACGACAGAGAGGCTGACATTGTTGTTGTAGGTGGTGGTGCTCGGATGCTGGTTTTGTGAGACAGACTTAAGGTGGAAATTCCACCGGAGCCTCAATGTCGCCAGCAGGGAAAGCCCTTGGTTTGGATGGCAAGGCAACAGAGTGCCCGAAAAAAGGTGGAGTAATGATTATCGAATGACTGGTGAGGCTACTGAACCTGTATTTTGTTGCGGGCGTGGGGCCGATTGAGTGGCGCACTCATCGTTCCGTTGTAAAAGGGCAAAGGAATTCAATATGAATGCTGCAATTCTAGAGGTATCAATTTGTTGTGTGTGGTTGGTAAGTTGTACGGGCGAGCGCTGATCAATAGGAATAAAGTCTGTACGGATTGCGCAATTAGAGAGGAACAGTGTGGCGTAAGGAGTGGTAAAGGGTGTGTCAATCGGGTTTTTGCATTGAGACAGGTCTGAAATAAGTATCTTGCAATGAGAAACAATGTGTTCTGGGCCTTCATGGATTTGGAAGAGGCATACAACAGGGTTGACAGCAAAGTTCCGTGCAGGGTGATGCATTTGTATGAAGTGGGGGGAAATTTGTTGAAAGCGGTTCCGAGTTTCTATGTTGGCAGCCGAGCATGTGTCAAAGAGGGTGGCATGATGCGCGATTGGTTCACAGTGAAAGTGGGTCTAAGACATGGCTGTGGGATGTCAGTAGATAGTATATAGCCTAAACGCAGGTGAAGGTTCATAGATAGGGCTAAATAGAGTTTGTTTTGGCGGGGGGCGCGGGTCGGAACCGATTTTGGCGCAGGCAGAGTCACTGATAAGCCTAACGGACAATGCAAAGGGGCGGAAGTGGTGGGTGGACGAACAACTTTTAGAGTATCAATGAGGTATTTTCATAGGTTATATAAATAGTTTGTTAACATATATATAGGCTACCTCTGGCAAGTGGCATTTATTTATCGCATTTTCAATGCAAGGCATATTGTATTGCAAGTTCATTGATAGTCCTGAGAGTGTTTAGGGATAGTAATAGAAACATTTTTATAAGATAAATCTATTGATAAATTTGATTTGATTTGAGCCTCATTTCCACCAGAGCCTCAACGTGAGTCATAATAGGCTCCCCCGTAGGGCGCGACCGTCGTTGTTTCAGGTAAGTCCGCACGGCCTCGCGAGAGAAAATATTAGTTTTGTCAAGATGCAGTCAGTACATATTTCAATTGTGGCATATTCGCGTACTGGCGCGTACGAGAGAGTGAAGAGTTAATGCGTATCTTCGTAAAATGTGTTGTTATTTCTGTGCGTAATGGGGTGAAGGGACCACCTCATTTGCACAGGTGTTTGAGGTTTGGACAGCTTCGTATAGTCCGGTGTGTTTTCCGAAAGCGGAAAGCTTTTTACGGTAGGTTGGGTCCGAAAGTAGGCTTTGTAGGTTGCACGGGGGATCAAGGAACGCTCGTCGGGCTGCCGCGAGTGCGTTGCAATCCATCAGTAAGTGTTTCACGCTAATAGCCACTTGGTAGCAGCAGGGGCGAGGTGGCGCGTTTGGTCATATGTCGACATCCATCAGGTGGTTGTGAGTTATCCACGTGTGTCCCGTGCACAAGCGGTTGATGAACACTTGGTCTTTTCTGTTGGTGAATTTTGTACCCCATTCTCCGACTGAGAGTTTTACTGAAGGCATTTTTTATCCACTCTGCTGCCACATTTCATCCCATCGGGATGTTATATGGGAGTTGGTGATAGGGAACTAGTCCCGATAATGTATTGCAAAAATTGTTCTTGGTGAGTAGATGCCAGTTTAGCAAGCGAGTCCGCAAGTTTGTTTCCTCTTATTCCCGCGAGCCCGGGAATCCAGCAGAATTCAACTTCCTGACCCGTCTCGGACAAAACAAAGAGATCGTGCTGCATTTTACCTAGAACGGGATGTTCTTAGTGCAGTGTATTAAACTGGGTGAGCGTGTCCCGTTAAGAAGCGGTTGGTGAACACTTTTCCTCCTCTGTTGGAGAACTTGGTTTCACACACTTCAAGCCTTCGATTGGAAGGCTTTGGATTCCTTTATATCGTGGTCGCCAGTATATCTTCTAGAGCGGCGAGGAGACTGGCCTGCAGTATTTGATGCAGTGTCATACTAGAGGCATTTATTTCACATGACAGGTTGCATTGCAACAAAGGCGCGTAACCTTCAGTCAGCGGCGCAGCTAACAGCTTGTGCGGTTGTGGTATACATATTAAACTGAGAATGTTCCATTCAATCTACTGGTATTATCGCTTTCAGCTGGTACACATGGTGGTATAATCGCTTCCAGCAAGTACACATAGAGGTATAATCTCTTTCAGCCGGTACATATGGTGGTATAATCGCTTTCAGCCGGAGAGCATGGTGGTATAATCGCTTTCAGCCGGAGGGCATGGTGGTATAATCGCTTTCAGCCGGTGGGCATGGTGGTATAATCGCTTTCAGCCGGAGGGCATGGTGGTATAATCGCTTTCAGCCGGAGGGCATGGTGGTATAATTGCTTTCAGCCGGAGGGCATGGTGGTATAATCGCTTTCAGCCGGTGGGCATGGTGGTACAATCACTTTCAGCCGGTGGGCATGGCGGTACAATCGTTTTCAGCCGGAGGGCATGGTGGTATAATCGCTTTCAGCCGGAGGGCATGGTGGTATAATCGTTTTCAGCCGGAGGGCATGGCGGTATAATCGCTTTCAGCCGGTGGACATGGTGGTATAATCGCTTTTACAGAAGCAAAATGTGGCCCTGATGTTCGTCAGCAAGTTGTGTAGTGTGGAGACATTGCGGCCAGTGGCACAAAGCTGGGTGGGACCTGAGCTCTGTGCTTCTTAAATGTACTACATCAATGAGGTTGTCGCCCGTCCATGTTCCTCACTTATTTGTGGACCAGTCATCGTTGACCCCCGTCCATGCTCCTCACTTATGGGGCGGACCAGTCAGCGTTGGCGCCCGTCCCTGCTCCTCACTTATTGGGGTGGACCAGTCAGCTTTGGCGCCCGTCCATGCTATTCATTTATGGGGTGGACCAGTCGGTGATTGCGCCTGTCCATGCTCCTCACTAATGGGGTGGACCAGTCAGCGTTAGCGCCCGTCCATGCACCTCACATATTGGGTTGGACCAGTCAGCGTTGGCGCCCGTCCATGCTCCTCACTTATTGGGTTGGACCAGTCAGCGTTGGCGCCCGTCCATGCTTCTCACTTATATGGTGGACCAGTCAGCGTTGGCGCCCGTCCATGCTCCTCACTTATGGGGTGGACCAGTCAGCGTTGGCGCCGACTGGTCCACCCTCGTTAGTAGTAGTGGCTTCCATGTTCCACCGGAGTCAGTCCCATCGCGAAGTTAATGCAGACTCCACCGTAGGGCGGTTGTAAAGTGGCGAAGTAGGTGCAACGTAGATTATGAGTGGGTTCAACTTAGATTCGGAGTAGTTTCATCGTAGACACAGTAGGTTCAACACAGTTACAGAGTAGTAGGTCTATCAAAGTATTATGAAGTAAATTTGACATGGGTACAACATAAATGACGCGGCTACAAAGAAAATTTGACATTTAAATTAAATTTAACGTCCGCACAGAATAACTTATGCGGGTACAGAGAAGGCTTCAAAGTAAGTTTGACAAAACTACAAAGAAAATTTGGCAGATGCAAATTTAGTTAAATGTATAGACATAGTAAATCTAACGCGGGTACTGAGTAGGCCTAGCGCAAATACAAAGTCTGCTAAGCACAGATACAAAGTGAATTTAACATAACATATGTGCAGAGCAGGTTCATTGCAGGCGCAGTAGGTTTTGCGTAGAGGAGTGGTAGCAGCCCCCTCCGTTCCCCGCCGGAGCTCCAACGTGTGGTCACCCAGGGCTTCTCCTCATGACACGACGATCCGTTGATTCTACACAGCTTCGTGAGCGAAATTAAAAAAATTCAATTAGTACGCAGGAAGGACAGCGAGTTCGGGATCAGAGATGATTCAGACCTTGCTACCTCTACACTACTTCGTAGAGGCCTGTGTGTTTTCCGGTGTTCCGTTTCTGTGAGCAGGCGTTGCAGCTTGCACGGGGGGCTCAAAAAGGCTCGTCGGGCAGCTGCGAATGCATCACAATCTACTAGTAAGCGTTTCACGCTGTTTGCCACTCCGTGGCAACAGGGGCATGGTGGTGCGTCCGGTCCCATGTCTACGTTCATTAGGTGGTTGTGAGTTATCTACGTGTGTCCCGTGCATAGACGGTTAATGAACACTTGGTCTCTCCAATTATAAAACCTTGTGTCCCATTTAGCTACAAGCATCTTTTGTCCTCTTTGTTGCCAAGAGTCGTTCCATAGTGATGTTATACCCGAGTTGATGACTAGGAACCAGTCTTGGTAATGTATTGAGAGGAATTATTCTTGATATGTAGACGCCCGTTTAGCGAGGGGATCTGCGCGTTCGTTTCCTCTTGTTCCCGCGTGTCCAGGGATCCAGCAGAACTCGACCACCTGGCCCGCTTCAGACATCGTGAATAGGTCGTGTTGCATTTTTCTAAGGGCAGGGTGATCAAAGTGTAGAGTTTTCAGCTAGGTGAGAACACTCAGACTATCTGAAAATATAACACTTTTGGGGTGGCGGTCGCTTTTGGTAATGGAAATGACCAGTTTGAGTGCTTGTAGCTCTGCAGAGAATATAGAGGCCTCGTAGGGTAGGGTGTCCGAACACGAGGTCCCTTCGCCTATGACGTCGGCTCCTACTCCGTCCGGTGTTTTCGAGCCGTCAGTGTATATATGGCGGTGTTCAGAGTACTGTTCATCGCGTAGGCGTGAGAATTCTCGGCGGTACGTGTTGGTTGGGGTTGTTGCTTTCGAATAAGTCTGCAGATCTAGGTTGTTGATTTGAAGAATTCGATGGGAGAATGAAGGCTTGATTGCTTTGCGTCTGATGTTCAGCGAGGTCAGTAAGCTATCCACGTGTAGAGAAAAGGGTAGGCATATGTTCTTCTTAGCCGCAAAGAGGCGTTTATCAAGAATGTTGGTGACGTCACCGAGTGCTGGGTTATTGATGTAGCTCCTTGTCTTGAAATAGTACTGTAGTGAGAGTTTGTCTCTCCGGAACGGAAGAGGAAGCTCGTTAGCAAGCACGTTCAGGGATTCGATGAGTGTGGAACGGAACGCACCGGTTGTGATACGCAGGGCGTTATTTACTGTGATGGAGAGAGGTTCTAGGGTGGTTTTGGCTGCTGAGCCGTAAACAATTGCTCCAAAGTCAATGCGCGAGCGTATTAATGTTCTCAATAACGTCATGCCGGTGTCCATACCGGCTCCGAATTTCAAGGATGTTACTTAGAGGATAAGTCCGGTTGCTTTTTTGCAGCGAGTCTCCAGGGCTGCAGTATGAGGTCGCCATGTGAGTTTAGGGTCCCATACAAGACCGAAGAAATTTATTGATTCCCTGTATACTAGCGGAGTGTTGTTTAGCGTTAGGGCTGGTTTTAGGTGTAGGCCGGGCACGAGAGTAAAGTGCATGCTTTTTGTTTTGGAGGGCGAGAATCGGAATCCATTTAAGGAAGCCCAGTTCCCGACTAGGCTTAGACATTTCTGGAGTTCCTGTTGAATTGTTAAGAGGCTAGGGTGCCTGTAGCTTAATTGTAAATCGTTCACGTATAGTGATGAGACTATCTTCCGTCGAGTGGGAGATTGTCTGCTACCTGGTCGATTTTGAGTGGAAGCTTTCTTGGGGGACGCCCATTTCTTGCGGATAGGATGGTGATAAGGTGTCGCTGACCTTAACCCTGATGGTGCGATTTTGCAAGAATTGGTGTATATAACGCGGTAAGTGGCCTCTCAGCCCTTTGCGGTGGAGATCCTTCATGATGCCATATTTCCAGGTACAGTAGTATCGTATGCTTTTACCACGTCGGAAAAAATGAAAACCACGGGTTCTCCTCGGGCAAATGCTTGTCTAATATTAGATTCCAGTCTTACAAGATGGTCCGTCGTTTAGTGGCGCTTGCGGCTGCCACACTCGATGCTGTTCAGGCCTGCATCAAGGTAGACGACGAGGCGCATATTTATCTTTCTTTCCATGGTCTTGCTGCGAACGCTGGTAAGAGCGATGGGGCGGTAGTTATGTGGGTCGCCGTGGAATTTCCTGGGTTTGGGTATTGGGATAATTGTAGATTCCCGCCATTGATCGGGAAGAAATGAGTTTGAGTACAGAGTGTTGAACACTTTCAATAAATGGTCACGGGCGCCTTCTGGGAGATTTTTGATCATGTTGACGTGTACCCGGTCTGGCCCAGGTGAAGTTTCACGTGTATGGTCTAGAGCGCTCTGCAGTTGGTGGAGGGAGAAAGGTTTGTTGTAGGCCTCTTCGTTTCTAGAAGTAAAGTCAAGATGTCCGATTTCTCGCAAAATCCTCTCCCGTTGGAAAGCTGCCGTGTAGTTTGTAGATTGCGAAATCTGGCTAAACGTTTGAGCTAGTTTATTTGGGATTTCCGCGAGGGAAGAAAAAGTTCTGCCTCCGTCAGAAATGATGTTAATAGGTCGCTTGGGTTTTCCCTGAACACATCGAATTTTTTCCCACACCTGGGAGAGGAGAGTGTTGCGATTAATAGTATTGACTAATTAAGCCCAGCTTTCACGTTTCTTCTCCACGAGAAGTTTTCGATGGACAGCAGATGCCCTTTTCCACGCTACTCGGTTCCTGGGGGACCGTGCGCGTCGGTAGGCAAGGTATAGCTTTTCACGCTTATCTCTTGCTTCTTGCACCCCTCGGCACCACCATGGTTTCTGAAAGAAGTTTGAAGGGGTATGTTGGGGAATGCTTGCCTCGACTGCGGCTAGATACTTTTCGTATAGTTGAGCGACGATTTCGTGTTCCGCCGTGTTTTCGGGGATGTTGTCCATTTCACTCCACGCGATGTGCGACGAGTATTCCATACAGCTGGCTTTCCGATAGTTGAATCAAGTTCTTGTCGGACAGGGTTTCTTGGTTGGTTGGCAAGAAGCGATATGATGACTGGGTTATGATCGCTGTCGTGTGTTGAAGGCAGAACTCCCCAAACGAGTTGGGGTGCTAGAGTGGGGGAGCATGTGGATAAATTGATGGCAGTTTAACTTTCGAGGGTGATTCGGGTGGGTTACTTGTCGTTGAGAAGGACCAGGTTGAGAGTGTTTATGGTGTTAACCATTTTCACTCCTCTGGGGTCTGTTCTCATGCATCCCCATGTTTCATGGTAGCTGTTTAAGTCTCCAAGGAGGAGCACTGGTGAGGGCAGTTGGTTTAGCAATTCGGTCATTAGTGCTTCCGAGAGGTCATGGCTTCTTGATGTGTAGATGGATACCACTGTTATTGGCCTTGAGACGCATATCTTTACGGCGATAGCATGGAGTTCTGTCCTCAGGGGAAGGCGAAGGTGAGGTACACTTTGGTGAATCATTAGTGCCACTCCGCCGTGAGCTGTCACGTTGGTGTGGCCTTCGCGGCTGTGTATGATATATTGGGGGATTTTTTGGGTGGCGGTCTCTCGGAGTTTAATCTCCTTGAAACCAATCACCAAAGGTTTATAGGTGGCGATTAGGGATCGTAATTAGTCTTTCTTGTTTCCGAGTCCCTGGCAGTTCCACTGGAGTATTTTGGTAGTCATTTTGAAGGCTGTTCGCACTCTGACCTTGATGGTCCTGAGTGGTCGCGTGATTTGCTGGAGCTTTTGTGATGCGCGTGTTTTTGAGTTTGCCCAGGGGTTCGGGTTGGAAGTGTTCATGGGAGTTTTTGCCTTTGGTGGAAAGTGGTCTGATGTGGTTGCTGCGATCGCGGCTGTGATTGCTCTTGTGGGAAAACGAGGGTGTGTGCTCTCTGTGCTTGCTTTGTGAGCGAGCGCGCTCTTCATCTGTAGTAGCCTTTTTTATCTGTGTGGGTGGTTGTGTGGAGAAAGAGGTATTTGGGCGAGGTAATATAACTGGTTGTGCAGAAGTCTCGCATATGAGCTCTGCTAGATAAGTGCTGTCAGCGAGGTCGTGATCGTTCTTGCTGATGGTGTGTTCGTAAGTCGGGTTTGTTAACGGAGGATCTTGTCCCTCGCAGTGGTGTTCCACGAATGAAGCTACATTTGAGACAGGTGGAGGTAGATCTGGGTTTTGGTCCTGGCGAGCCGTTATTTGAGTGTTGTTATTGATCTTTTTGCTCAGTGGTGCCTGGATATCGAAGGTTTCCTCATCTCTTTGCCTTTTCGTTTTTATAGTAGTGAGCCTTGCTGTGTGGTCGACTGCGGGGGATGCATCCATCTCGTAGTATTCTTTTTCTTAGCATAAATCATTTCTAGAACTGTGCGTCTCTGGTGCGGGGCTGGTCGATGGGCTGAGTGAGGAAGCACTGCAGTCAGGTGGGAGTGTTGGAGTCTTGTTACGATGTTGTCCTGATAATGTGTGGATGTCGTCGGGGGAATTTGGTTGATTTGTCGATTTGACTGCTTTGGCATAATTGAGACGGTTTGGGTTTTCGTCTTTCCAGATTTGGATAGCTTGTTTCCGTGTAACTCTGCGTTCGTTTTGTGCAATTGTTATTTCTTTTTGGTCCATTTGTACTGGGCAGTCGCGGTTGCTTGTCTCATGGAAGCATGAGCAGTGGTGGCATTTAGAATGGCGGACTGTGCAGTCTTTTCTGTCGTGCTCGTCAGCGCATTGCTTGCAACGTTGGGTGTGTGTGGCCGGCAGTATGCGATGACGTGGCCGTATTGTAGGCATTTTTTGCACATTGGGGGCCATGTTGCAACTGGGTAGGTTTTGATACTTCCTTGTTCACCAGGCATTGCTATGAATTCTGGTGCGTCGTGTCCAGATTTTATCCATGTTGCTTGACGGACTTCGGTAACTCCGTAGTCTTCAGCTAGACCTTCAGCGAATGCACTGAGGTCTGTTGTCGGCGTGGAACAGGAGGTGCATATAATCAGTTTGGTATCGTTGAAGGACGGATGCATTTCAACTGTAACTTTGTGTTTCTTCATGTGGGTAATCTTTTGTATAGCGTTACTTTGCTCACGTTCTGTGACGTAGGCCAGATATTTCTTTCCCTGTCGTTGTATTTCTTTCGGTTTTCCTCCTAGTTGTTCGGTGAGTGACTTCATCATTATAAATGGGTTAGCTGAAAAGGCAACTTTGTTTGCACCACTTTCGTTGAACGTTATGAAGAAAAGGGTGGGAAATGGTGTCGATCTTCTCTCCCGGGTAGGGGGGTCATTTTGGGAAGAGCGCATCGAGACTACAGCCTCTCGTCGCCTGACTCCGTGATCTATCTTGTATTGGAGGATCGCTCTCCTCTTCCTCTAGGCTTTCTGTTTGTCCGGTGGGGTGTCCGTCTACTTTGCAATAAAAGCAGTGCTGCTCTTCGGATTGGCATGACTGGGGATCTTTCCGTTGGTCGTGGTCGTCCTGGGAGCAGTATGAGCATCTTTGCTTACCGTTACAGTTTCCTCTCGTGTGTCCGTATTTCTGGCATTTATAACATCGCATCGGACGTCAAACAAATGGTGTAACCTTGGTTTTGGTGGCGCAGAAGGGAATGTATAGATATTTTGGTGGAGTAGGGCAGTTGAATTTTAGTATTAGGGCTGTGGTAGTCTCTCTTCTTGGTGTGATCTTCGGTGCAACCTTTGCTTCGACAACGCAGCCCTCGTATTGAACGAGTCCAGTGATGTACTCCTCGATTTCCTCCT
>SDVV010030744.1:0-11639 GCA_016164225.1 Gammarus roeselii
AGACTGAGCGGCGTGGTCTGACTAGTGCCATGATAAGATGCAAGAAGACTGAGCGGCGTGGTCTGACTAGTGCCATGATAAGATGCAAGAAGACTGAGCGGCGTGCTCTGACTAGTGCCATGACAAGATGCAAGAAGACTGAGCGGCGTGGTCTGACTAGTGCCATGACAAGATGCAAGAAGCAGGGATTGGATGACATAATCACCTCACCTAACCTTATATGCAGTGCCTGTATCATGACCTAATTTTACAATCAGCCTCGAAGGCTCTATGAGAAGATGGAGCAAAGATTTGACCAACTGTCCATGATACTCCATCGCATCTGGACGTGTCCGGATGCTGAGATATTTTTTGCGATCTATTCAGTGTTAGTGAGGATCCATAGTATTGGAAATGCAGGCCGCGAATGAATCTACAGCAATCCGTCTAAGCCGTCTAACATAATACCAATCTTTGTTCGTACTGTCTCAAGGACTTCAACATGTACAAGCACCGATGATCAGAACAGCGCCGTGATCAATCTTGTTTATACGATTACATGTTATTCGTTTAATATTCGTTCGATGTGATTAGGGTTCATTGTTACAAGTCAAGGTCAACTTGTTGACGGTAAACAGCCAGTTAGGAGCTGAGTGGGTAGCAATAACTGGCAATCCTGGCGATACCGGGAGTTGCCAAGGCAACCGAGTTCGCTTGCCATTTGCCGCGCACAACGTGAATGTTCTTTTTATGAGAGTACCCATATTAATCACAATAACAGTAATATTTTGTTTCTTATCATTCAAGTTGTTGGATGAATGTGCCTGATCGAGAACGCAAAACGGTCCATCAGTCTTACCGATCGCTTCTATAACATAACCTAAACGCTGCCGTGGAACGAGTTTCAGAGCGATTGTTGGGGTTTGAAACTCATTCAGATGGAAAGTTTTCAATAATTCAATTGAGGCGGAATACAATTTGAGCACTCATGAACTTCAGGGGGTTAGCAAATATTATCATTTCAGTTAGTGAGATGAAGCCACCATTAAAAAATCCTTGTTAATTTCAAGCGTGTGGAAGATCAATCGTGCATATGGTTTTGCATGCGCTTATTGGATTGAAAGTGAGTGAAGGCATGATACGCTGTTCATCGCACGGGGAAGCCGCAGTCGAGACCTGTCTTCGAACCCCACAAATATGCAACACACCGAGCGTGATGGGCGTGGATTGGATTTCAGTAAAATAGATTTACATTTAGCATGAATATTTACTCTAGTACCCTAAGCAGTTTCGGGATTGGGACCGCAATAATTGGATAAATGTTGACCAACGCCACAAAGTTTAATGAAATTATTGATGTTAGTAATACAAATCCTGTGACATGTATCCTTGCTATTTGTGTTGGCGCTAAAAATCAGTTCATCATTAAACAGTAGTTAACCATACTATTAATGGGTCGTGTTTTTCAATTAAACAAACTATTTCTGACCCAGCTGGGGTTTATGAACGAAATGTGGAGTATTACAGTACCATTCGACCCACTCTTCTTACATAACAAAATAATAAAGACCACATTTGAAAATACAATTGGTTGTATTCAGTCTTATAACCGTCTCCAGTACCCCAGATCAAATACATTGGAAAGTACGTACAGAAACGGGAACAGTATTCATTCAGATAACGACCAAGAATCGTGCCGAAGTCCAATGCATATTCTATGCTACTTAAAACAATGTGTTTAGATCACAATCTACGTCATTATTTCTTTACACAGTCGAAAGAAAAAGTTAGATTGACTCTCTCCGATCGCCCAAAAAGTCACGGAAAACCTAGTCTAAGAATCGTCAAACTCCAGGTATACTGCCCTGCAAAAAACAGCCGCTCGTATTGTATGCGACAAAAAATAAGGCAATTACCCGAGAAGTTAGAGAACATTGTTCCAAGTAAAATTTTTCGAACGGGCGCGTTTAGAAAGATATGAATTTGAGTGCAAACCCAAGAGAAAACTGATTATTTGAGTAAACGGACGGAAGAATGAGGTGATATGCTCCTGAAAAACATATCGAACCCTGCAAATGGTTCCCTCCAGCAACACTCATTTCGCCTCAACCATCTTAGATGCCACCCGCCACCTGAAATTAATGTCCCTGAACATTCGGTGTTGTTCTCTAATCATTCAATTGTGTTTTAATAAATTTTGATGTATTAATAATTTTTAATGTCATACAATGATAACTGTAAGTGATTTCCTTGAAACGTATGACGATGAAATGGCTCACTTGATTTACCTATTATAACACACACGGCAAAAAAAGGTCAAATTATATATCCAAACATAAGTTTCATTCGAAGGTCTGGATACATGACAGTATATGGAATAAGGATTCCAGTCAGCGGCCGTGCTCCATTTGCGAATAAACTCAATTTTAGGAGTTACATCTTTATTATATTTGTCGAAAAAATCTAAGAAACTAAATATATATTATTTAGATCTGTCCATATGACTCATTACGGAAGGATAAAATATAAGGTTTATGAACACGAATAATATCTCGAGCTCATCGTAAAAAAATATAATTCATAGTTCGATGGCCTGTACTCAATATGTTCCAAGACAAAGAATAGAATGATTTATGGCATAAAATCGACATTTCGCCCGAATCTAACCAACTTTATGCAGACACAAAACTTGTTGAAATGATCTGTCGCCTGAATCAGTCCCTGAAACATTGTTAAGAAGTTTCACAAGCCGTCGAGCTCTCCACACTTTCTCAGTTTTTTGCAACTGCCGAACTGCTGACGAGACGTCAAGCTCAGTTTATTCGTGGAACATCTGATGAGAAGCAGAATAAAGTGGTATGGTGATAGTCTTTAAAGATCTGATGAGAAACAAGATGAAGTTGTATATTAGGAGTCTCTGAAGATCTGATGAGAAGCAGGATGAAGTGGTATGGTGAGAGTCTCTGAAGATCTGATGAGAAGCAGGATGAAGTGGTATGGTGAGAGTCTCTGAAGATCTGATGAGAAACAGGATGATGGTGAGTCTCTGAAGGTCTGATGAGAAGCAGGATGAAGTGAAGTGGTGTGAGTCTCTAAAGATAGGATGAGAAACAGGATGAAGTGGAATGGTGAGAGTCTCTGAACATCTGATGAGAAACAGGAAGAAGTGGTATTGTGAGAGTCTCTAAAGATCTGATGAGAAACAGGATGATGGTGAGTCTCTGAAGGTCTGATGAGAAGCAGGATGAAGTGAAGTGGTGTGAGTCTCTAAAGATATGATGAGAAACAGGATGAAATGGAATGGTGAGAGTCTCTGAAGATCTGATGAGAAACAGGATGAAGTGGAATGGTGAGAGTCTCTAAAGATCTGATGAGAGACAGGATGAAGTTTAATGGTGAGAGTCTCTGAAGATCCGATGTGAAACAGAATGAATTGGTGTTGTGAGAGTCTCTGAAGATCTGATGAGAAACCGGACGAAGTGGTATGGTGAGAGTCTCTGAAGATCTGATGAGAAACAGGATGAAATGACATGGATGATGAGTGTCTCTGAACAACTGATAAAAAACAGGATAAAGTGGAATGGTGAGTCTCTGAATATCGGACGAGAAACACGATGAAGGGGAATAGTGAGAGTCTCTGAAGATCTGCTGAGAAACAGGATGAAGTGGCATGAATGGTGAGTGTTTCTGAACATCTGATGAGAAACATGATAAAGTGGAATGGTGAGTCTCTGAATATCTGATGAGAAAGAGGATGAAGTGGTATGGTGAGAGTCTCCAAACATCTGCTGAGAAACAGGATGAAGTTGTATGAATAGTGAGTGTCTCTGAAGATCTGATGGGGAATAGGATGAAGTGGTGTTGTGAGAGTCTCTGAAGGAATAGTGGCTTTGATCATCTGGCAAACCAATAAAGCAGCACACGTCTACAAATGACTGATGTCGCCGGGGCATTTAACTTAACTTAGTCCTTTAATTCAATTAAATTAACGTCATCTTTGACCAAGGATTTCTTCGATAGAGGTACACAATTAGATAGATATATGCATCCGGAGGTCATAATTCACAAAGAACAGATGAACACTATAAAAAAAGATGACTGATCAAATTCTAATAGTTATTGTATTTTATGTATTGAATAAAGGAAAACTAGGCGAGTGATTCAAACGCTGTAAAATTTTGGTGCGGTATGCAACCTGCAACACTAAATTCAAATATTTAGATTGTATGGTTACGTGAATTGCAATTTCATTTTAAGTTTTATCACCGTGTTGTTTTAACCAGTGAATGTTCAAAAAATGTCTCCTTAATGTATCTCTGACGTCAAAAAGTGTATTTCTGTGCTTTGTTTCCAATATCCTTGCATGGAGATCGCATGAGTTTCAGTATGCAAATACATAGGACTGTTTCCTCTTTGTCTAAATGGAAAAGCGATACGTGCATGCATGCTTAAAAACGTACAATCTCCATGCAATGTACCATTGTAGCGTGTTTAGCACATTGTGGGAGAAAAAATAGGTGAATGAAGATTGTCCCATAAGATTTCACGCCAAAAAATGTTACTTCAATCCTACAATATTGTGGAAAAATCAAACAACTAGTGTGGTACTGTAAATGAATACCGGGTCGTCGCTAGTTCAATGAAACAAATACAAGGTGTGTTTAAAGAGTGGATGTTTTGTAACATGTGAAAGTCACAAAAATTTACATTCAGCGATTTCCATACCAAATAAATAATAAAGATGGAAGCCTATTTTATATTATTATGAAATACTGCTCGAGAGTATACGACTAATGGATTCATAATGAGTTCCCGGAAAGATTCCCAAATTGTTGATATAAGATCGTGCTAGCATCTACTCGCTTCACTCTTTCTTCGGTTATGCATTGGGAAGCTTCATCCCACAATCTGTACATTGATTTAAAGACATTGAATGTAGACGATCAGTCTGTATTCTAAACAAAAACTACTAAGAGGCTGAGGAAACATTTATTTGTGGAACAATGTTAGAATCTTATAACCGACCAAAATGATTTTTATGAGCATCACTTGAGCACTTGACTCCTGTTGGACATTTATGGCTTTATCTTCACTCATGTACAAAAAAAATGTATGAGTAGTTCACTTGCTTGGCTAGCAACTGATCGAATAGAAAAAGGGTAGGATATATATAAATTTCATTATGAAACGATTTGCTTTCCCCCGGCCATTGTTTTGAAAGCCATGTGTCCGTAGTGCCCTACCTTTGATTTTTTTCATTGCAAAAAATCTCTACGCGATTGGAAAAAAAATTAGCTGATAATTTCTTATATTATTTTATTGATGTTGAATCTCTGGATACAATTTATGTTCAGCGCTGTTGGTAAGAAAGTCCACCTGTATTCTAGAATGATCGATGAATGCTGTTCACTCGGTTTATATAAGGTAACAAATAGCTGATTATGGCAAATGTCCAGGGCCATATATACGATAGCATATAAAATATACATCGATCATTCAATTATTCATAGATTAAAAGTCGTTATAAAATATATCTTAATTTGTAACGCACATAAACAGAACACGCTGATTCATTTAAATTGATCAATCGAAACCTAATAGAAAATGAAAAAATTCAATTTTCATCACCAACAAATTTACTGCATGCCCTTCGTTTATTTCTTCCGACGTGAACATTGGTTTACACTTTTTGCTCTATGAATACGTTTGTGTAAAACTAATTGAACCAACTATTGAACGAATGACCTCTTTCAGACCTGTGCTGCTCGATAGGGGGAGGACGGCTCCTCGTAATGCAGCGTATTGATTCTCGTATTCCAATCATAGCATGCAAAAGCCAATGCAAAGCTAGATATTATTAGTAAATATTTATAAAACACACAAGATGAATTTTGAGTGTCTCTCTTCTGTCAATCGAAAATATTCCCACATGATTTCCAGAAGAATATAAAAACCTGGCCGACTATTCTCATAACGTTTCAATATTAATCTGCTTCCCTGTTCATGATGATGAATTCCATATAGAATAAGCAGTTATTCCTCCACCTTCCTGTCTTATTATTGATCTAAAGAAATCAATGTTGCTACTATACCACATTGTAGGTTTACAATAGAGAACAGATTTTGTATAAACAGTATGGGAGTTTATGCGGGCTTAGGATAAGTTCCTCCTTTGAGTATTTCCATTGCATTAATCATGAATGGTCAGTATGCACAAATACCGACGATAGTGCTCGCATTCGGCCATTTTGCCGAATCTAATTTACCATTGCAGGTCAGGAGCTCTGTAAACAGGTCATTGTTTGAATACGAGTTCTAGCTATAAACGGAACCCCAAATTATGGTTCTCGTATTTTTTTATGTTAAAACACCTACGGAGTCATTTTTTTCCCTACATTTATCAGAGACGAAGAGTTTTGAATGGTGTGTTCATCCTCATTAATGAGTGAAGGGTAATTTCTTTAATATTGTTGGAAAAAGTAAGGGTAACTGAGATAAAGCCGACAATAGAAGGGTGTGTATAAGCAGCTGGTGAAACCGGGCTGCTGTTTTACTATTTATTTTGCTGGTTTGATTGTTCAAAGTGTATAAACATTTAATAACGGATTTCAATGGTAGAACCGATTGACAAAGCAACGGAATCTACCAGCGGTAGAACCTTCATATAGGAGACTTTGAATTCTCTACCGCCTGGTAAATTTTATCAATTTATGATGAAGGTAAGAAGTTCCTTTGAAAGCCTTTTCTTACATCAGTGGTCATAAACAAAATTACGAAAGTGTCAATTTGTGTATTCTAATCGCTTATCAGAATAACTTAAAGGCCACCATCTATACCGATGTGCTTAATATCTGAAAACAAATTTTGTACCCCAGCATTCTATTAGACAGCATCAATTAATTGTTCTCCATCAAGTGCATCATTGCTGTGGAAGACACTTATTCTGCATTGAATATTTTATTTCGTAAATAACTTAAAAATAAGCTTTATAACGATTGTTCGAACACTCTTGGTTCGGGGTGACGAGCTGTGTCAATTATGATCCAAAACACTTTATTTTCTCGAGATAAACAGTTCTACAGAAATTAAACTTGTTAATGTCCGAATACTCACACATTCTACTAAGTAGAAATTCGAAAGTATCGTGAATCGAAACAAGTTTTTCATTCTCTATCCTTGCCCTTACAGCACATTTATAAGATATCTCCTCTCCTCCTACACAGCATCTCGTGAACCTTATTCAAAGCTGAGGATGGCGAGATTAAGCTGATGACTGTAATATCAGAAGTAAAGTAATGAGGGTAAAATATGAAGAAATAAAAATAGCCAACGATTACTTCCTAAAAGAACTTACGCAAAGCGGTATAAAAGTCTAATCGTTATGTTGATGGAAAAGGGTTTCATGGTTCGATTAATGGTCACGCGGCCGGTGCAACTTTCTATTACTTTCATAGGATAAATAATTCGCTGTGCTTTAGCCACATAAATATCCCGCGTCATCTCCTTGTCTTATATGACACCAATGCACCTGTGGTGACTCATTTGAACAGAATACTTGCATGAAACTATTTAATGCAATACACATCAATAAAGCTAACAAAATAGCGTTATCTCTTTTAAATGAGGCTTGAGTCAAATATAAAAACGCGTACATTCAACTCTTCCGGCGCGCTAATTCGAAGCCGCTAAGGGAAAAATAGGATCATCGGAATAAGAAGAATAGTTTCAGGTCAACCAACATGAATACGAAACAATCAATATAATATGTTTGGCCATCAATCATGTAAATATTTAGATTGCAGTCACATATATGATATCTAACGATGAGTGAATAAATTCACCATGCGTAGTAGTTAATGCGTATGAGCCGAAGATTCAAAGCGTAAATGAGTGTGTGTGCCACGCTGTTGATTGCTCAGTTAGAGCGAACAATCATGGGTTGAAGTGAAGATCATTGAGATCGTTGAGTTTTAGATTGCTTATCGCAGTTACTAAATGATCTGCCCCGTCGGGCAGTATTTTACTGATGTCATTGTGCATCACATGACGGAGAAGATTGAGATTTATCGCATCATCTCGACGCAGTGTGTCCTACTGAACTAGTGTATAGTTGAGTTAAACATTTGCGGTAATTTAGAGATTTTTTTAATTGTATATAGAAACAGAAAGCACCTGAGACGTGACTGATCTTCAAAATGCATTTCCAGCCGGATATCATTTCTTTTACTGTGCCCTAATGCATTCAATATAGTTGATAAGATCTTGAATTAAGTGAGTTTAGTGTTATACTGCAACGTTTGTTCGTTCAGAAGAAATTCACGAGCGAATGTAATATTGCCAGACATTTATAATTTTATCGGTTACAACTTCCCTTTACAGTTAGATCTGCGCCAAACCTTAGGGCGTTATCATCACAACATTAAAATTGATCTTGGACGTTCCAGGGCATTTGATTCCAGAACAAATACAGTAGCAGTGCACGAACTGTAGACATATGATATCGTTTGAAGTATTTCCTGTAGGACGTTGGGGATGGACGCAAAGAAAGGATTGTACGAGGGTGTTGTTGTCCCAACTGTGCTCTACGGAGCTGAGACTTAGGGGGGGGGGGGGGGGGGGGGGTGAGAGCAGAGGAGAGAAGAAGGTGGAATGTTTTCGAGATGAAATGTTAGAGGAGCATGACTGGAGTAACGCTGAAAGACCGGATCACCAACGACGAGGTTTGAATCAGAACAGGGATGGTGAAGAAGTTGGAGGACAGAGTGGATCCGCGTGTTCTGAGATGGTTCGGCTCATGGAGAGGATGGATGCAGGGAGGTTGGTGAAAAGGGTAATGAATGCGGAGGCGAGTGGTCACAGGCCAAGAGGTAGACCGAAGTTTGGGTGGATGGATGTTGTGAAGCAGGCGTTAGGAAGGAGAGACATGAATGTGGAATTAGCGAGAAAGCGTGCAATGAACAGGCGTGAGTGGAGTATAGTTGTGAATGGTTGATTTTGACGCTGCTCTGATGTGCTTATCACCCTTGGCATCCCGTTGTCGGGATGGTCGTGGGTGGGGGGGCCCGGCCATTATGACGCGACGGGGGTAAACCAGTGAAAATTGTCGGGCCCTGCTGCTGATGACGGATCCTCGGACTGCACTCGTGACCCAGAGTGTACGTTGCGGGGTTACCGGCCGGACCCTTTAGCACACAAGGGCTAAGTTGTGTGAGTGTGAGCGTATGAGAGTGAGAGGTGCGCCTTGCCTTAGGCCACCCCCCTTTCTGTGGGATGCGGCCTAGTGTCTGTATCTGTAATTCCTTTTTATAGAAGATTTTCAAAGTATTGCAATCAATTTGCGAAAAAAAAAATTGTTTGAGGTAGTCCGCTATGGAAACATATGCTGTTTATTTGCCTATTAACATAGTAGTTTGTTCCGAGATATGCAGGGTTGAATAAACACCTCTTCGTTCAGAAGCGGTCTTTCTCACGTATGCTCCATTTCCGTTCAGGTAGGAATTCACCCGCTGATGGAAACAAAACACTATCGGGAGCCGGTGATACCTTATGCACGACTTCGTTTGTATCGGAATACTGGGAAGATCCCTTGTTCCCAACGTCGTTCGGTGTCAGCGTTGAATTCCTCAACGGTTCTCGCTTTTCCGTTCCGATATGGACGGCTGATGATTCATATAGCTTTTCCGATACGACATAAATGGCAGTTAGATGCATATATGTAGAAAATATATACGTTCGCTGGCGACTAGAAATCTCACTATTGTATCTCAACATCTGCATCCTGGACGATATCAGCATCACATTATACGTTATTTCAGTAATGATGCAAGCGTAATACACTGCAATACGCCGCTGGGTGAAACTGTTCCCATTGATCATGAGTGCGACAACCATTCTCTTTGGAACGACGATATCTGTAGAAAAGTACCACACAATTTCTCAATCCATTGCAGTACAGATCTTAGCGATGCCGTTGAATGACACGGGAATTATTACTGTTCCTTTATTATGGGCATTTGCCGATAAATGATAAGGTCAGATCAGCACGACTAATGGCCCCACGAACAAAGGTCAGATCAGCACGACTAATCACTCCACGAACAGAGGTCAGATCAGCAAGACTATCACTCCACGAACAAATGTCAGATAAGCACGACTAATCACTCCACGAACAAAGGTCAGATCAGCACGACTAATCACTCCACGAACAAAGGTCAGATCAGCACGACTAATCGCCCCACGAACAAAGGTCAGATCAGCACGACTAATCGCCCCACGAACAAAGCCCCCCATTGGATTCCAATATTGGCTCACAAATCGAAGTTATAATAATTTCTTTTCGGTTTGTTATAGGCTCCCTTCATTCCTTTGAAGCAACGGACGAGAAAAAGGAGGAAACAATCACCTACTGGACTATGTAAATAAAATGAAATCTTGTAATGGCGTAATATTTACTGTTCCAATCATGGACGAGCATAATTTATGCAACGTGAGAACTAAATTACCTCCCAACAAATAGAATTGAACGAATATTAATACAGCATTCACTTATGAATTGAACATTGAAGGGTCACACTCTTTCGAAAAATCATTTTTCCTATTAACAAGTGCCAAATAAAACAGAGTCAACATATGACTGATAACAATTCAATGAACTATTTTAATGATATTTAAATGGTTCATCATTCATGATTTGAACTTTACTGCAATTTCATTCTTCCATTCTTATACGGAGACAATTTTTTCTGCGTGCTAAGGATTACGACGAATACGTGCAGTCCCAAGATTTTTTATTTGTTTGTTTTATGGTGACTGCATTTTCTTTGCAAATTAGTTTGCGATATTAGTCTACTTGTCACGACTTTAAGCTGATTGAGATATCGTAATGCCATGGACAATATTAATCGTGATCTCACTTAACTGTAAAATTATAGGACGATAATCAAATATCGTGAAACTGAATCTGCGGCATTCTCCGATTCTAATCTTCAACATGAAGTTACACAATCGCAACAAATTTGATCAAGATCGTTCAATTTATTTGTCCACCACAGTCGATGAAAAGTTCTAACACGCATCCCATGACCTCGGCCAATGCTTGCATCCTGCGTTTTCTGACTAAACACCAAACCATTTGAAACAATTTCAATATTTTTTGAAAGACCATATTGTACATTAGATTATTTTTCATCATCAGAAAGCATGTTTATGTATTATAGGAGAGTTTTTTACGGCTGCTATTTTGAGCATGCAAAAAAGCCGACCGAACATACACACGCTCGTCGCTTGCCTGCTGAGACAACCTTCCACTCCACCATCCAGAGATGCGAATTGAGGTTGAGTTGATGGATGCCGCTCTATCGCAACACTTCCGTCTCCCTCTCCCTCGAGACAGAATTCTTCATGCACAGCTTGTAAAATTTGCTGATGAATAAAACTTCACAACATTTAACGAGTAATATCACTCGTACAATCAGGTAACATCACGACGGAAGGTTAGTGAAGAATTCGCTAGGCCCCCATCAAAAAAGTTATTAGGTTGCAATAATTTACTTGGTTAAAAAGAATGTGGTTAAAAAACGTGTCAATTTTTTAATACAAATGTTGACCGGTTGAACACCAATCATTGAATAGATGCACACGTATCGATGAGAAATATATAT
>SDVV010030745.1:0-11639 GCA_016164225.1 Gammarus roeselii
ATACACACATACATACATACATATCCATAAACAGTAAATTTACTCACTTTTCTTTTCAGATACTATTTTCTTTGGGTTTTTGTAGATGAACCTATCAAGGAACTTCATGAAGGAAAAGTCAATGAGCGGATCCCCGGAGTAGTTGAAGGGCTCGTGGTTCATCAGTTGACTGGTGAAGGCAGCCATCGAAGGGTGGAAATGGAACTGCAAGAAAATATATCGCATTATTACTAAATGCGTTGTCTACATTGCCCTGCCAAGTGCAAGTGCTGTGGTCTCTAGATCTATTGCTCTTGGGTCTCCTCGCGATCTCGGCGGGAGCTGTGATCCAGGCTCAACGTAGCATGCCTACCTGTCGGTCAGCGCAAACATATTAAAATCCTTTAAACTAATTTTTTCGAACAAAACCTAAAACATTAGACCATAGCGTTTGTAGGCCCGTTACACACACGATCAAATCCCTGACAATATTATCCATAGACCATGGCATTTGTAGGCCCATTACACACATGATCACCTCCCTGACAACATTATCCTTAGACAATGGCATTTGTGGGCCCATAACGCAAACGATCACCTCCCTGACAACCTTATCCAAAAAGAGATCGAATTGCCAGAGAGACAACGCAAAATTGCATCATTCCCACTTTCAATGGAAGCCTAGATCAGATTTAGTGATGAAGCATTCTAGCGCGTTGAAGCTATCGTCTTTCTAGCGCTGAACGTCAAACCAGCTAACAGTGTTGCATCAAGTTACTGCGTTAGGTCAACGACCTTAACGCGGCGAACGTCAATGATATGTACGCGTGCCACAGGAGGTACAGAAACTACTAACGTACAGTGGACATATGGTCCCAGCACTCCCCGGGTGGCAGTAAAAGGATGAACACACTACATACATAGCTTCAGAGCTCCCAAGAATTTGCAGTCGTCCTAAACGTGCCGGCCGGGGGCTATGTGCCCCAACAAGGTCTTTGGTAAAAAAAACACAAGACGGCTACGCTGACCTTCTGGTAGGTATTCTATGTTGAGCCTGGATCACAGCTCCCGGCGATATGGCTAAGAAACTTACGAGCATTAGGTCTAGATGCCACAGAGATGTATCGATAGTATAAATGGCTACCTTACTGATCTGCACTTGCTTTCAATGTCGTGGCAGTGTAGCGTTGTGTGACCATTGCAAACACTACTTGGTATCTTTAGCCGAGTCAAGGGGTTTTAAGCATTCGAGTCCAATGGAAGGTGGTGGGGAGGTTGTTGGATGTGCGGGTGTTGATAGTGGAGGGTGGAGGAGTGTCTGACCATCTGCTGGTGGAAGGTAGATTAAGAGTGGAGCAGAGGTGGAAGGGCAACAAACGAGTGGGAGGAGGAAGAGAGGTAGTGAAAGTGACTGGACTGAATGTGGAAAGTAGAGCCGAGGAGTTCCAGCAGGCGTTGAAGGAAGAATATGACAACGTGAGAGGACAGGACCTGAGAGATGTGGAGGAGGAATGGGAGAAGTTAAGAGACGCGTTGCTGACATGTGCGAAGAATGTGTGTGGTGCGCGCCGTGTGAACGGGTGCAGAAGAGAGGGTTGCGAGTGGTGGAACGAGGTCAAACTGGCGGTGGCAAAGAAAAGATGAGCGTTTAAAGAGAGGTTGCAGGTGGAGTCGGTAGTGGCCTATGAAAGATATAAAGAGATGAGAAACGAAGTGAAGCGGGTGGTGGGGAGAGCTAAAAGGGACGCTGATGCCAGGTGGAGCAGACAGTTGTGCCAGTCTTTCGAGGAGAACAAAAAGATGTTCTGTAAAAAGGTGAAGAGAGTGAGAAAGGGAAAGACCGGAAAGGAGGAGGTGGTGAAAAATGAAAACAGCCAGCTGTTGTTGGAAAGTGGTGATGAACGAAAGAGGTGGGCCGAGTATTTTGATGAGTTGTTGAATGTCGATGATGACAGCGAGCCTGACATTGTTGCTGCGGGTAGTGGTGCTCGGATGCCAGTTTTAGGAGAAAGACTTGTGGCGGAAATTACCAGGGAAGAGGTGCAGGAGGCGGTGGAGGTGATGAAAGCAAGAAAAGCCCCTGGTTTGGATGGCGTTGCGACCGAGTGCCTGAAAAGGGTACCGATTGGATGGCGCAGTGCTTGTATTGTTTCGCTGTATAAAGACAAAGGAGATAAAGATGAATGCTGCAACTCGAGAGGTATCAGTTTGTTGTGTGGTTGGTAAGTTGTACAGAGTGCTGTACAACTTACCAAGTGCTGTACAACTTACCAATGTGGAATTAGCGAGAGAGCGTGCAATGAACAGGCGTGAGTGGAGAAGGTTTGATTTTTGACGCTGCTCTGATGTGGTTTCCCACTCTTGGCATCATGATGCGGCGGGGGTAAACCATTGAGAGCTGTCGAGCCCTGCTGCTGACAACGGATCCTCGGACCACACTCGTGACCTAGAGTGTGTGTTGCAGGGTTACCGGACGGACCCTTTAGCACAAAGGGGCTAAGCTGTGTGAGTGTGAGCGTATGTGGGTGTGAGGTGTGCCTTGCTGTCGGCCACCCCCCTTTCTGGGAGATTCGGCTTAGTGTCTGTATCTGAGTCCGATGTCATCTCATTTTTCGAGTTGTAACTCTGTTGGTCAATATTTTAGAAATAAAAAAGATGACTAGCAAAGATAACAGACACTCAACGCGCGTCCCTATTCAATAAATGTGCCCACCCAATTGGGTAGTGGTTTGCGCAGTTGTTCTTATTGCTTCATAGACCCTGCTTCTCCTGCGGTGAAGGAGCCACGACATGCGCACAGCCTGATAGTCCAAATACCCTACGATCACGCATCCACCACTGAAGAAATTGATGTCTCGCGGGCGCTCGCACAGATCACGCCCCGACGTGATATTATGATTGAGCCTGCTGAGGGCCACGACTGAGCGCAACGTCATGACGTGCTTGACTATTGATTAACATCATGAACACGCGCCGTACCAGCAAACAACACTACCAGAGATATTGCTACAGAGCCCACATTGCCGTCCTTTCCAGGGCGCTCAAGGTGCTATATTATTGAGCCTAGTGTGATACCCCACCAAAGCGTTCCAGGTGCTTCATTATCGAGCATACCGTGCCGCCCTTACCATAGCGTTCCTGAGCTCCCAGATGGGCGCATGTTGAACGCCACAGTAGGTCGGGTTGCGGTGGTGGGGGTCGTACTTGGTGGCGCGTATCTCCTGCTTGCACTGGTCACGTTGGTTGGCGCGGTGCAGCCAAGACATGGCGCTCTTATTCTCCAGCTTCTTGCATGGTGCATTGTGGTTGGGTGTAGTAGTCTCGTCCTCTTGGATGCCCTGGCCAAGAGCCACGTTGGTGAGCAGACCATTCGCCTGAAAAGCAAGGTAAATGAAATAAAGGAGATTGATCGTGTTACATAAGTTGGTCTTGTCTACCTCGACCATGCAGGTGGATTTAATTTTGGCTTCTCGATGAATGTGTATGACGTCAACGTCGTCCTCTCACGTTGTCATGTTCCTCCCTCAACGCCCACTGGAACTCCTCAGCTCTGCTTTTCACATTTAACTCACTCGCTTTCACTACCTCTCTTCCTCCTCCCACTCTTTTGTTTCTCTTCCACCTATGCTTCACTCTTAATCTTCCTTCCACCATTAGATAGTCAGACACTCCTCCACCCTCCCCTCGCAACACCCGCGCATCCAACAGCCTCCCCGCCACTCTCCTCGAAATCAACACAAAATCCAGCGCTCTCTCCACCACCGCACGATGGGCCATCCTTACCCATGTGTACTTGTGGATATCTCGCTTCTTGAACAGGCTGTTTCCGACGACCAAGTGCTGCTCCAAGCACAAATCTATAAGGTTTCTCCACTGTCATTCCCACCAGGAATGCCATACCTTCCTATCACATTTTCCACTACTGCATCGCCAATTCTCGCATTAAGGTCACCCAGTACAACCAAAATGGATTGACTTCTGAAACTTTCAATACACTCGCTCAGGTCAGTCCAAAATAGCTCCCTCTTCTTCTCACTTCTCTCGCTACCCGGTCCGTGCGCACTCACAAATGGCCATTTTTCTACGCCTAACTTAACTTTCACCCACATCAATCTTGACGACACCTCTTTCAACTCAGTAATGTTACCAGCTAGTCGGTCAATCATTACCAACACCGCACCTTCTTGTGCCCAACCTTCATCCACGCCTGACTTTTTTCATCTTACCACTCCAAACTCACACTCGCCCTTACCCTTCAACTTAGCCTCACTCAGCGCTAACGCATCTAAATTCCTCCTCACGAACATATCACCAATCTCTCGCCTCTTTGCTTCACTCGTACTATAACCAAGCACATTCAGCGATCCTAACAATAGGGTTCGGAGAGGCGTGAGCCTATCCTCCCCCCTCTCGTTTTGCCGTCTTTTAGGGAGAGTTTTACAGAGAAGGGGATTTCTAGCACCCTCACCCCGCCTCTTTTAAGTCGCTTCTTCCGACACGCAAGGGTTGCGGTAGCACGATTTTAGGCTCCCGCTACCGGGCTCCCCTTTTAGTTGCCTCTTACAACACGCAGGGGTTACGGTAGCAGTGTTTCAACACCCCCGCTACAGGTGTGAGGCTACGAACTATATTAGATCACTATGATATGTAGCTACACAAGTTGTGCTGAGGCTACCCAAGCACAGGCAGACATTGTAGCCATTTGAAAACCTGAAAAAAAATCTTGATGGTGTTCACACCATTGACAATTTTACAAATAAAAAGTTGATTGAAACTAGTTGAAGGTGAAAATCAATTTAATCGCAGGACGACCACGAAGACACCTTTGTTATTAGAATAGAGTAACCGGGATCAGGGAATTAAAATAGATTGATCGAGTATCCAGCTGAGTCCTTCTTGGTAAATGTCAAAGTTTCTGTGATCAATCTTCAATTGCTCTGCACGGGTACCTCAAGAAACGCATAAGTGCCTAAGGTTCCGAGCTGTGCCTTCGAAGAACTTCTCGGCCAACAGCAATGAGCGATTTTGACTTCCTCAGCGCAGGTGCCTGAGGATGCAGTAGATAGCTCTCGAGGTGCTGGGGTAATGTGACTCAGGCACCAACTGAGGCTAAAAATAACATGAAGAGATTGGAAACGGGAATCCCATGCATGACATCTGCACACACGCAGGAAACCTCACTTACGAAAACAAGGACGGAAAGAAGAAGGCGTAGGTTGCAAAAAAGGTTACACAAATGAAAGAGCACAACGCCCAAACCCTACTATATGTTGAACAAGACTAACTACCCTAACCTGCCCCATAGTTCATTAGCAGGTTGCTAGGTTTGAGTGACCCGAGTTTCTATGGCAAGAATAGATTCGATTAGAGTGTCATGAGGCGAGAGCAGAAATGTTAAGAAGGTTGAATGTTGTCGATATGAAATGTTTGAAGGGAATGCCTGGAGTGACGCTGAGAGACAGGATTAATAGCGACGTTGTTCGACTAGCACGGGGATGGTGAAGACGTCAAAGGACAGAGTAGACACACGTGTTCCGAGATGGTTCGAGCACATGGTGAGGATGGATGATAGGAGATTGGTGGAAAGGGTGATAAAAGCGGAGGCGAGTCGACGTAGGCCTGAAGGTAGACCAAAGTTTGGGTGGATGGATGACTTGAAGCATGTGTTAGGAAGGAGACACAAGCGTGGAGGTAGCGAGAGAGCTTGCAATGGAAAGGCGGAGTGGAAAATGGTTGGTGAATAGATGAGTTTTGACGGTGCCCAGATGTGCTTTTCCGTCCTCGTTGTCCTCGTTGAGAAACGAGATAGTCGTGGGTGGCGAACGGCCCGGTTACTATAATGCAGGAAGAGTAAACCAGCTACCGCTGTCGGGCCTTGCTGCTGACATTGATCTTGTGACCAGAAGTGTGCGTTGCGAGGTTTTCTGGCCCAACCCCTTTGCGTCAAAAGGCTAAATTTGTAGGGTATTCAGCCTAGTATCTGTATCGCGGTTTTCTAGTGCGAGAATTCATGTCCAGTTAGCATTGTATACAAACGCAGTTAGGTAATTCTACTGTTGAGCGCCGGATTCTCGTATCTAATGAAGACTTCAGAACGAGCACACACCTGGCTTCTGGCTTGGACGGGTTTCCCGTCAGGTCCCACATCTAGGTCCTCGAAGTATTCTTCCTCGTCGTCGTCTTCCTCCGCGTTCCTCTGCGCCAAGGGGTCGATAACAGACTCGGGATCCTGCCCCAGCAGCTGCTCAAAGTCAGATTTTGCATCGTCTTCTGACGGCTCCTGTTTCGGTACCTCATCGAGTCCGTCCATGACGGCCACGAATAGAGGATGGTCGGTGCACACCTCGTACAAGATGAAGAGCAGGGCGATGGAGACGTGTGTGGGCTGGTAGGCGGCGATCTGAAACAGAGGATTTGATTAAAGTGTCAAGGCTTTCAAGTGCACTGGAGTCAATGTTCTTCTGGCACTGAACGTCAAACCAGCAGCCAGTGCTGCATCTAGTCATCGTCCGTCTCCGGGATCGCTTCGACTCGCGGCATGCTCAGGTCACTTCAATATACAGGGAGCGGTCACGAAAGTGCCCTTTTCAAAATGAGTAAAAAAACAGTAGTCCTCTGGGATGATGGAGTCTATCGGTAGGTAAGACAAAGTTTGATCACTTCACAACAGACCAGAATTCAGCTAAGAAGTTGATTTCTCGAAGGTAGCTGAAAAGCGGCTCCCACTAAATTACCTCAGAGAAAACTCAGTAAGCATTAGGCGGAGTGTAATAGAAAGGTGCGAAAACCGGTTTCTTGGGAAGTTGGTGTGTCAACATTCAGTTTAGGTAGAGCACTCAGAATCTTGTCAGGTAATTCTACTGCTGCGGTGCGGGCACCACGCGGCCTACAGTCATACCAGCATAGACTGGGAAATGTCCCTTCCGATCTCTGCTGCGGTGCAGAGGTTCGCCTGATATGGTCGAGCACGTCATCACGTAGTGCCCAACCACCGCACCCGGCATGCTCCACCATAACATCACGTCTGAGCGATGGTAGATCACGTTGAAGGGATAGTAGATCGTCGTCCAGATCAAGATCTGATCCAAGATCCAGATCGTCGATCAGCAAGTGAGGGCCGGGGCGCGGTGGGAGTGACAAGAGGCATCTCTAATGGGATTTCCGAGTTATCGGGAAGTCCAGGTGACTGTCGCCACGGGCTTCTCCGATCTCGAGGATGGGAAGGGGCATTGTGTTGTAGGTTAGGGGCAACCCTGGTTATGGGTACCTCCGCTGTCACTGCTGCAAAAGCTAGCAAGCGGGCGGATAAATTTATTGGTTACTTGCCTCTTGGTTTGAACTGAGTATCTCCTTTTTGAGTCTGCAATAAAAGCAGTCGCGAAATGGCAAAGGACGCTTCTCTGAACAGTTTGTGCATTTTGCAGATCAGTCACAGTTGGGGCCATGTGCGTCCTCACCCCACCAGAAACATGTACCTGTTCCGTTCCTCAAACGGCAGGTATCAATTTCGTGACTAAACTTTTGACAGTGGTAGCCAGCGCCTGGAGTTAGGAATGTATTCTTGGACCGAACACTTGTGTTTAGCCGATGTGAACATCGGGAGGTGGAGAACCGAGTTTGACGGTGAGGATGTAGACACTAGTGTACTCGATTCCGTTTTGCCGCCGTTTTACGCTGATTATCTTGGTGACTTGCTGATCCGCGAGTTCAGTAAGAATATCGACGTCGGAGTCTTTTGGTCTGCTTTTTATAATAGATGGTTACTTGAACCATGTTAGGAGTAGGGTGCTCGTCAACTTTTACATGTATATCATTTAGTTGTTTTAGGTTCTGAATTTTCCTGCTATGTCGCATCTCTTCACCTCCAACAGGAGAGAGCCACTCTTAAGCTCACTGATGCGCTTCAAAGATCCCCCCATGCAGCGCGGAGTTGTCGATCATCATGTATTGTATTCGTATCGGCCAGGTACTCCCTCGAAATTGCCTTGACGGTGAAGAACGTAGTTAAGAGTTTATTTTTAAAGAGATTTTGAAGTATTTGCTGGTTTTCAGCGATTGTACATGAGGTCGTAGGCAATTGCGGCGGCTTCTCCCGGGCTTTCGTCTGGGAGCAGCATGTGCTACAACTGCGTCACAATCTTGTGTCTTGTTATCAAATTTCACCCCACCAAAAGTGGGGGGAGGCTGCTGTTGACTAATCATCTCTCCATCAAGCAGCCTGGGATGGAGGGGGTTTATGTCCACAACTTGAGCGACCGCCGGGTCAAGGCGGTGTAGAAGAACGTCCACCAGATGGTGACGCTGATACGCCGTTTTCTTGCGGTATCCGTAGTTCAGAGGAGTGTTCCAATGGAGAAGTCTGGGGCGTCAAGATTTGCTAGTTTTCTATTAAAAAATCTATGAGAGCTCCGAGGACCCCCTCAACATGCCCACCTCGGAGCGCATATAGCAAGTGTTTTCTGGCTCTTTCAACGAGCACCACTTGTGAGCTATGTGAGGTTCGTTTCCCCTGCAACATAGTATTCCGACGGTTAAGCAGGACTTTCCAACAGCTCTACCCCAGCAACGGGTTCGCTGAAGGTTGTCCCACCCCCAAGTCCACCATATCGCAGAGGCCTAATACAGTCATATCATTTACAGCGTTATCAGCCCGTCAACTTTGCTATTTTTGGCTACATTGACAGTTGAGAAGTATAGATTCAAGAAAATATGCACAAAATTAATCGAGAAAAAAAACAAAGAGCAAGAAAAATGCAGAAGGTTAAATAAACAGAGAGAATGGTGAAAAAAATGAAGAGAAATGCAAAAGATAAAATAAAATAGAGAATGATGACGGAAACAAACAAAAAATAAAAGCAGTAAGGGGGAAAGTTGTCAGGAGAAGAAGAGAGACGCGTTAATTGATTATTAACAAAACAAACGAGGTAAAAGGAGTAAACAAGGTAAAGGCATAACCAGGAAAGGGTAGAGAAAGAGAGACAGTGAAGAATATAAAGGTCTCGATTAAACGTAGGGTGTTCAACCCCCAGTAGGGTGGTGACCCCGTGGGACCAGTGAACCCACAAACTGAGGAGGGGAAGTGGTGGAGTGGGGCCGTGCGGGAGCACAATAATAATATCCGTCCTTGCGGAACAAAGGATGATTGCACTGCGTGAACGAGATGGTTCAGCGGCTAATAAACCTATGTCCTGGTAAATGAAGTGTTTATCAACATTTGTTAGAAATCAAATTCAACTCCTTAAATCTACTCAACTTCTGCATGCATTTTCATTATCAAGTACCGGTGCATGTTTTCTTAATAGTTTTAGGAATAAATTTAAAGTGCACTGGCGTGTTAAAACAGAGCCTGACTAAGTATAAATGGATGATGGTCACAGTGGAGCCGATCATGATAGAAATTATCAACTCTTAGACACTATTACAAAGACAAAAATTGTACGGCTGAGATGCAAACTGGGCTAACTACAAGATTCATTCACTGTTGTTGCTACAAAAACTTGCTGCAGCTAGTTAACACTGAAAATTCCAGCTGTTCGTTATGGTTCCCACGTCACCTAGCCATTTCGTGCAAGGAAATGAACATATTTTATGTACGCTGATAAAATCAGATACAATTTACTGCTGCTACCTTGATTTACTCGCACACCTTAGCTAAGGTGTGCGAGTGTGAGTGTATGAGAGCGTGAGGTGCGCCTTGCCGTCGGCCACCCTCCCTGCTGGAGGATTTTAGCCTAGTATCTGTACCTTGATTTAAACAGTGATCGGGTTCACTAGTGCGCAGAATCATGTGACAACAATGAGATAAGAAGATGAGAGAACAGCCGTTTCATCAGGTATGGTTGAATGGTCAGCTATGTCAGGTCACGTTCTGTTGCGACATCTAGTTCTAGTTGACATGAAGAAAAACAAAGGTACTGACCTGCAAGAGTCTCTTAGCAAAGGCTTTGAAGGTGTGGGGGTTGTCCAGGCGGTTCATGGTTTTGAAAATAATGTTGAGGAAAGGCGCAGCACAGCTGGACCTGCTAAGGTCGGGCGAGAACAGCTGGCTGTACAGCATGCGGTGGAACCTGGAGATACAAACGGCTTACATCTTTAGATGAACTCACTCCATTAGACGCAAGAACTATACATACTTCAAAGCAATAATACTGTATGTCATTCCACTTTTTTGTTTGAAAGAGTGGAATGACTGACCATTATTTGACGGAGACCAGCTAAAGGAGGGGTGGGTTGGTCACAGAGAACTGATAGACAAAATTAATTAGTTCGTGATAGCTAAATAAAAAATATATTTATAGCTGAATGAAGTTAAAAACATCTTCGCATAGACACTCGTTGGCTTATCTGTTCGATAAAAATGTGGTCAATTGTAGTTTGTACAAATTGATTTTTTTGTATAATACAGACACTAGGCCGCATCCCCCAGAAAGGGGGGTAGCCGACGGCAAGGTATAATATGGTGCAAAAACAAAAGTTACATAAAACAAGCGGCATGCGCTACACCGGCACAGTGCGTGCTAATTGAAATATAGCAAAATCCTCATAGGTCACAGTGACGAGGCTTTCTAACGCGTTGAAACCAGCGTCCTCCTCACGCCGAATGTCAAATCAGGGAACAATGCTCCATCAAGTTACACACGTTCTACTTCATTTTTAATGATAGAGTTGAGTTTATTACTGCGTAATATCAAAGTCATATACGCGGCAAAGATCGCAGGAGGTACAGGAACTTCTTAGGCTGAAGCCATATGGTAATAGCACTCCCCGGTTGACAGTAAGGAGGATTAACACACTACATATCCAGCTCAAGAGACCCGAGGATTCGCTGTCGTCCTTAAGATGCCATAGGATATGCGCCCTAACGCCGGCTGAGGGGGAAGATGAAGGAGAGACAGAAGACGGGGATCCCATGCATGAGATCTACACTGAGCGTAGGGAATCTCACACATGAGAACAGCAAGAGTGGAATGAAGAAAATTAATAAGTCGTAGGAAAAGGTTGCATGAAAAAAAAAACGCAATTTGGCTGTTATCAGCCACTCGAAAGGAGAATAGTTAGGACCCGTGTTTGCTTTGTAGCCGTAGCTTTAAAATCGTGCTACCGTATCCACCGCGTGTTGTAGAAGGCGACTAAAAGGGCGCCCCGTAGCCAGGAGTAGAATCGTGCTACCGTAACCCTGCGTGTCGTAAAAGGCGACTAAAAAGGGGGGAGGCGAAGAGGCTAGGAATCCCTTTCTCAGTAATACCCTTCCTCAAAGACGGGAAGACGAGCGAGGGGAGGAGAGGCTAACGCCTCTCCGAACCCTATTGCTGAGGTCGCTGAATGTGAGTGGCTGTAGTACGAATGAGGTAAAGAGGAGAGAGATTGGTGTAATGTTTGTGAGGAGGAAGTTTGGTGTGTTGACGCTGAGTGAGACGAAGTTGAAAGGTAAGGGCGAATGTGAGTTTGGTGTGGTAAGTGGAAGAAAGTCTGGTGTGGAGGAAGGTTGGGCACGAGAAGGTGTGGTCTTGATATTGAGTGATCGGTTGGCTAGTAGCGCTACTGAATGGAAGGAGGTGTCCTCAAGATTGATGTGGGTGAAAGTTAAGTTAGGCGTAGAAAGATGGGCATTTGTGAGTGCTTACGGACCTGGCAGCGAGAGAAGTGAAGAGGAGAGGGAG
>SDVV010030746.1:0-11638 GCA_016164225.1 Gammarus roeselii
ACCCTCTTCACCTCTTTCCAGAACATCTTTTTGTTCTCCTCAAAATTCTGGCACAACCGTCTGCCCCACCTGGCATCAGCGTCCCTTTTGGCTCTCCTTACCACCCGCTTCACCTCTCTTCTCCTCTCTTTGTACCTTTCACAAGCCACCTCCGACTTCACCTGCAACCACTCCTCAAACGCACATCTTTTCCGTGCCACCGCCAGTTTGACCCCCTCGTTCCACCACTCGCAGCCTTTCCTCCTGCACCCGCCCGCGCTTAATGGTCCGACCGAAAACCCCACAGCACACACTCTGGGTCACGAGTGCGGTCCGAGGTCCGTGTCAGCAGCAGGGCCCGACAGCGCGACTGGTTTAACCTCGCCGCGTCATGATGACCGGGCCCCCCCACCCACGGCCATCCCGTTTCTCAACGAGACGCTAAGAGCGGGAAAACACATCAGGGCAGCGTCAAAACTCAACTATTCACAACCATTTTCCACTCACGCCTATTCATTGCACGCTCTCTCGCTACCTCCACATTCAAGTCTCTCCTTCCTAACGCCTGCTTCACACCATCCATCCACCCAAACATTTTCGTTCTACCTTTAGGCCTACAGCCACTCGCCCTCCGTCTTCAGCTCTTTTTTTGCGAATCTCTCTTCATCCATCCTCACCATGTGCCCGAACCATCAAAACACGCGAATCCACTCTGTCCTCTAACTTCTTTGCCATCTTCGTTCTGATTCGAACCACGTCGTTAGTGAACCTGCCTCTCAGCGACACTCCAGTCATGCTCCTCAAACATTTCAGCTCGAAAACATTCAACCTTCTTATCTCCTCTGCTCTCACCCCCAAGTCTCAGCTCCGTATAGCATAGTTGAGACAGCGGCACTCTCATACAACCTTATCTTTGCTTCCATCCCCAACGTCTTGCAGCTCAAAACACTCTTCAGTACACCCAGCATTTTACACCCATTCTTCACTAGCAACTTCACCTCAGTTTTCACCTTTTGGGTGGCTAATAAGTCAAATTGCGTATTTCATGCAACTTTTTTGTACGATTCCTCCTCTTATTTTTTCTAGTCTTACTGTCCTCATGCGTGAGATTCCCTACACTAAGCATAGATAGATCTCATGCAAGTTTTCCGTTTCTTGCCTTTTTCTGTAACTTCCTTCTCGGCAGGTGATGGGGCGTATTGCACCCGACACCTCAAGGACGACTGTGAATGCTTGTGCTCTATAGCGGGGCAGGTCGAGTGAGACGTTTTTTGCTGCCACCCGGGGCGTACTGAGACAAAATGGCACTAGCACGCTAAGTGTTACTAGACCGGTCATACCTTTGACGTTCGTGGGGTGCAGTTAATTGACTTGACGCAGTAGTAAACACAATCAATCTACTGTAAAGGTAGTAATTCATGTCTTTCCTTTTGGGGCAGTACATGTGCCTGTCCAACCAATTCAAGTGTCCTGCGAGCGGAAACAAGCGCGGCCTCTGCATCGACAAAAGCAAGAACTGTGACGGCACCAGGGACTGCCCAGGAGGGGAGGACGAGCACGAGTGTCACCCCAAGCTGTGCCCTGATAACAAGTTCTCGTGCGACAACTCATCACTGTAGGTTATAGACGTGTGTAGCTCTTTGTCTTTTAGTTGATTGTACAATTAGTAGCTACTCACTTAGCTATTTCATGATGACTCCTTCTGCTAAGCTACACTGTGGCATTTGCCACCAATTGTACACTCCAGGACTAATGCATTGGAACAGTTTTTCGAGATAAATACGTAATAGTCCTCCAAAAGAGGAGTGCAATATTGCGCTGTAAATCCTGCCAACAGCCAAATAAATCATACAACTGAAAGCACAATTCAGTCATGCCTCTAGTTACCTATCCAATACAGAATTCAGTCATGCCTCTAGTTACCTATCCAATACAGAAAGTCAACCCATAACCTAGGTTACTAACTATTGAGTTGAAGATCTTTCATTCAGCCAATTAGAAGTAGCCAATGAAACTGCTGAGGCCCGTTAAATCAGGTTCATGAATGTTGAGTGCACCTAGTCTTTGGATTGTCCAACAAGCTTTCAGCTCAAGACGTAGAGACTAGCGGTTACATCAAATCTTTGGAAAACACAGTCGAAGAACACTAGGCAGTGTACTCAACTGTAGTGAACAGGCGACAGCCAGGCAATGGCAAAGCATCACACGTTTAGCAATAGCCTCTCCGCAGCCGAGCCTACTCGCGGAACCGCTTTATTTATTTCCAGGGGACATGAACTATCGGAATACAGTGGAACTCACTGTGATCGGTGATTACAATGGGAACACGGGCAAGTTGAGCCCACGAAAATATTGAGTTCAACTGGAAATACTCTGTGCCCCAAACTCGAACATTGATGAGGTTTGAAGGCATAATCCAAAAGAATGAAAAAAATCCTTCAAAACCATTATAATTCAGGTCTGAACAACAGACGTGAGGCAAAAGAAAGACGAGCGGGAAAAGAACGATACGCGGTAAAAACGATAACCCTGCTAAAAAACATTGAGCAATCGCACTCAATATCCGTGTCATTTGCAACCTGCCCCACTTGAACCAAAGTTAACCCAGATGATGAATCTAAACCAGCGCTCAGTTTCTGCGAAGGTGAGCATATCATATTCTTAGATCACTGGGAAACAATGATCAACCAAAAACATTATGATTCCAACAGAATCACCGACTAGGTTGCCATAGACACGAACAGGCTTCACACCCTCGAAAACACTCTTCAGAACATTAGCGCTGGTTTTATCAACGAAAATAGATCAAAATACTCATCTGATATCCAACCCATGGCTCTGCCAGTAGAGCCCGACCGAACGACACAACGACCTCCGCCCGTGCTGTAGTTATCGCAGAAACAGCAGTAACTGTAAAGAAGCAGACGCCAGCGTTGAATACACTACCTATACAAGAGCTCATCGGAGTCACACAACAGCTATTGACCTAAGACGTGATACGAGTCAAGATTATCGAGTTAGACGCTGCCGGCACCCTCAAATGTTACTTTGTAAACGTTAGAATTCTCCAATACATAATCGACGAATTGGGTATCCTTGCAATGAACAGGAAGATCGACATAATAGCAATTACAGAATCGTGGATGAAACCAATCGAGCACCAAAAATTACGTAATCAAATTCACTCTCCCGAGCTTCTCCCTGTTTCAAAAAGATAATTAAGGCCGAGAGGGTGGAGCAGTATTGTTCCTCGTAAAAAATATTCTTCAGGTATTAGAAGTTGCCTGTGCAAGCCAAGACACGACATTGTATCGATTCATGTAGTCGGTAACAACGGTAAATAATCCAATTGTCAAATCAGCCTCATCTTTCGTCCTACAAAGAGCACGGCTGCAGATGATATCGATCTAAGCAATTCCCTTATCGATGTCGTCAGGACACAAAAGTGCATTGTGCTTGGTGACTTTTATATTTCTGACATTGATTGAGCAACAGACGAATGTACTGCCTCTGGCCATCGCCTGATTGATGTTGTTGACGATAAGCTTAAGACCCCCGACATGACAGATACCTACAAGAAGCAGCAATACACTTGATCTTCCATTTAGTGCAAGCGACCCGCAGGCCCCTAACGTTGAAGTGCGACCATAACTATATCCGTTTTACGATAGAGGTCAAAGTTGGAAACGTCAATGAATTGCAATTAAGTTCCTACCTTGCCAGTAGCTAACTTTGATGACTGAAAAGAGTCAATGACGGCAGCAAATATAAAACTCTGACGTGGCGTCAATCAATTGTTAAAAAATATTGTATCTGCACTTGAAGATCTCAACTGATCATATCCTGCAAAAAACTGCCGATTAGCAGTCGTTCAGCCAAAGTACTGGAAAATAGAACTGCACCATCTTCAGTAACAAGAAAAGGATCACTCGACAAAACACCTATATGATGCTGACAAAAAAAATCCGCAGAGGTGTTCTAAAGAAAGTCCTGAAACCTAAGAAAACAGATTATGAAAATGAAATAGCGGCGAACCCAAAACTAATCCAAAATCATTTTCGGCTAAAATTCGAGCAACGAATCAAGATCTGTAAAAAGTTCTCTTGAAAATAATAGGGGTTAGCTAGAAGCGGACGATTCTATAATAAATGTCTTACTAAACCAATATTTTTGTTCTGTATTTATGTTAGAGAATCCGGATATTCCTAATCCTTATGATATCATAGAGGAAAGATGAATTGAACCCCTTTCTCCCTCGACATCATGCACAACTTCTTCAGGCATGGAGTTGTTGTGGAATGGAACTAACTTCTTAAAGAAAGTCTGAACAGCAATTAAATCGATACGTTCAAGTCACGTTTCAGAAGCACGTTTCAGAAACTGTCTCTGGCATTAGTACCAGTAAATGCGTCAATAAAATGTTGCTCGCCTTTGATACCCGTACGGTTTACGGCTAAAAAGGTGCCGGAAATTGGTACCTACTCGCTTCAAACCAGTGTACAACATGACACCGGTCAGCACTGGTGTAAAAGTAATGAAACGCAACCTCAAATCAGCATCGTTAGTCGTTTTTTTCCCTTCACTTACTGATTTTGAGTTTTATCGAGTATCATTGTTGAAGGCCATTTGTTAGTACAACCTTTCTTTATCTTCCACTTCGTAAGAGCCGTAAGGTTTAGCATTACGCTTCTGCTTTTTATTGGAATGAATCTTGAAGAGAAAACATTACAAAGAATCTTGTTAATATTCGTTGAACGTAGTTCTTGACCGTTTTAAACCTTTGTGTCTTCTAACCTTACTCGGGAATTTCGAAACTTAAGTTCATCGATTGTTCTCGTGTTTTTAGGAAGAAAAAATTCTGCTCTGCGCTAAATGTCGGCTAGGTATAGCGTGGCGTCCCCCGCGCCTGGCGGTCTAAATGTTGGATAGGTACAGAGTGGCGTCTCCCGCGCCCCGCTATCTGGGACGGCTGATCCCTCAAAACCCCAACCCCCTCCTTTCCTATATAAGCTAGGTCTGGCCTGCCCCATCATTCATTCGTCGCTACTGCTTTGGGCGCAGCACACTCCCGCCTAACTCGATCCACAGGATCGCTGCTCCATTTTGAAAGGTACGATTCAGTGCGGGGCGGCTCAACTAGGCAGTGGATTAGTGACCCGCTGCCCCTAGAGCCACAGATGGAGTCGGCAATTATTGCCATGCCGTATTGAATTTGTCCCCAGTGAGCTGCGTCCTATCAGAAATTTAGCGACACAAATTTTGCCAACACACAAAATTTGTCAACACAAAAATTTCTCGGCACATGACTTGTTGACACATGATTTGTTGACACATGATTTGTTGACACAAAATTTGTGGGACCACAAATTTTGTCGACACGGCCCCGATATGGACCACTCGCCATCCATCAAACTCTGCCCTCTACTGAAGACGTCCCGGCCACCGCACCCTGTAGCTCGGCCATGGCCACGAAGCTCGACAAGGTGCTTTCGGCGCTCGGTTCTCTCTAAGACCGATTCGAGGCTCGTCTTCAGTCCCTTTCCAACGATATGGAGACCAGGTTCTACGATCTGGAAAGAGGGAGTCACGGATGGGAAGGCAACGAGGGGTACGAGAAAGGACCCTATCATTATCAGGGCGAGAAAGAGGGGGGCGGAGAAGCGGACTTTGAACTCCCATGGGGGGAGGAGAGGGCGCATCTCGGGGAAGAACACCCCCGCCCTTCGCCACATACCCCGCTCCCTCCACTCGCCTACTTGCTTGCCTCGTCCCGACTCACCGTGCACACCCTTACCGGAGACGAGCCAGACTTTCCCAGTACCCTCGCAACCCCTCCGCTTCCGGACGGTGCCCAGGCGCACTCCGGGGGAGCTCCTAAATGACGAAACATCGCCCCTCGTCTCTCCCCCTTCCCCAGAGGAGAGGTGGTATGTACCTCCCCTCATCGCGACGTACACAAAGGGATTGGTGAGCTGCGACTATGAGGTCTACAACACAGCCCCCTAAAAAACTGATCACGGTTCATGAGAGAGGCCCTAACTTCATTTTCTATCCGGTGGACTTAACCAGCACAGCGGTATAGCTACTCGTCCGGAAGTCTACCCCTTTTCTGATGCGAACAAGTTCGAAGAAGCTTTCCCTCCAGCTTCTCAAGAGTGTCTTTCCGGTCGAACAACCCTCCCATCGGGGGGTGCTCGTTCGAGAACGTATCCCAAATGCACTACCCCAATTCCTCGCGCAAATCAACCCTCCCCCCCCCCCTGCCCACAGATTCGGCACCGAAAGACCTCGACGCGAACAGATGTCCGGGCAAAGGAGATAAAAATGAATGCTGCAACTCGAGAGGTATCAGTCTGTTATGTGTGGTTGGTAAGTTGTACGGGAGAGTGCTGATCAAAAGGATTAAAGACTACGGACTGCTCAATTGAAGAGGAACAGTGTGGCTTCAGGAGTGGTAGAGGGTATACCGATTAGATTTTTGCAGTGAGACAGGTCTGTGAGAAGTACCTTGCCAAAGGAAAGGATGTGTTCTGGGCCTTCATGGATCTGGAGAAGGCATACGATAGGACTGACAGGAAAGCGCTGTGGAGGGTATTACGTTTGTATGGAGTGGGCGACATCTGATGGAAGCGGTGCAGAGTTTCCATGCTGACAGCCGAGCATGTGTCAGAGTGGGGAGCAAGGTGAGTGATTGGTTCACAGTGAAAGGGGGACTGAGACAAGGCTGCGTGATGTCTCCCTGGCTGTTCAACCTCTATATGGATGGAGTGGTCAGGGAGGTGAACGCGAGTGTGCTGGATCGTGGCTTGGAAATGTTGGAAGCGAATGGGCGGAGTTGGCAGTAGAGCCAGTTGCTATTTGCTGATGGTACGGCCCTGGTTGCGGATTCGGAGGAAAATATATGTAGGCTAGTGTCTGAGTTTGGTAGAGTGTGTGAGAGGAGGAAGCTTCGAGTGAACGCGGGCAAAAGTAAAGTAATGAGATGCTCGAGGAATGTTGATGCGAGCAAAATTAGTGTCACCCTAAATAGAGAGCTCATGGAGGAAGTTCATTGTTTTAAGTATCTGAGCTCCCACGTGGAGATAACTGAACTAGTGGAAACTGAAGTGAAGGCGCGAGTGAAGGAGGGATGTAAAGTGTTGGGTGCACTAAAAAGTGTAATGAGCTGTAGGACGTTGGTGATGGAAGCAAAGAGGGTGTTGTTGTCCCAACTCTGCTCTACGGAGCTGAGGCTTGGGGGGTGAGAGCAGAGGAGAGAAGAAGGTGGAATGTTTTAGGAACATGGCTGGAGTAACGATGAGAGACCGGATCACCAACGACGTGGTTCGAATCAGAACAGGGATGGTGAAGAAGTTGGAAGACAGAGTGGATTCACGTGTTCTGAGATGGTTCGGGCACATGGAGAGGATGGATGAATGGAGATTGGTGAAAAGAATGATGAATGCTGAAGCGAGTGGTCGCAAGCCTAGAGGTAGACCGAAGTTTGGGTGGATGGATGGTGTGAAGCAGGCGTTGGGAAGGAGAGACATGAATGTGGAGGGCGTGCAATGAACAGGCGTGAGTGGAGAATGGTTGTGAATGGTTGATTTTGACGCTGCCCTGATATGCTTTCCCGCCCTTGGCACCCGTCTGTTGGGATGGTCGTGGGTGGGGGGGCCCGGTCATTACGACGCGGCGGTGGTAAACCAGTGAAAACTGTCGGGCCCTGCTGCTGACGACGGATCCTCGGACTGCACTCGTCGGACCCTGTAGCACAAAATGGCCTAAGTATGAGAGTGTGAGGTGCGCCTTGCCGTCGGCCATCCCCCGTTCTGGGGGATGCGGCCTAGTGTCTGTATCTGTATGAAATAAAGACTCTGCTATAGTAATGTATACTAAATAATTTGAACAAAACCATACTTCCAATACGAGAGTGATCAAAGGGGTAATTGACAGTTCGGCGCATCAATAAACGAGGCAGACATCAAGAGTGGCGAAGAAGTACTGATGTCCTGAACTTAACTTCGCAATATGACGACAGCTCTGTGTCTGCTACTCGTGGATTACACTCAATCGGGCGCTGGGAATCAGTTAGGGCTCCTCGTGCCAAAGAGCTCCTCAGGTTGGTGCCGGGCGCCTCCGGTTACTCTCCCTCAAGGGGCATGGTCAGACGTAGGAGATATCACTGAAATAACCCTCAAAGAGACGAACTTCACACCGTCTCGACAAGTCCGCCGGGAAAAAAAAACAGAGCGCTCCCTCTCAGCAGCTAACCGCACGGTGGCCGACTATTTTTAGATGGCCATAGGTCGAGCAGCTACTCTAGATCGCTTAATGAGTGGCCTCTTCGAGCGTTACAGGTCTCGCTGCAAGAGAGAAAGAAGAGCAGGCCTGATCAGAGATGAAACGCAAGAAAACAAAGTTAGATTTAAACGTTACACTTGCGCGGACTTCACCGATAAGTTTTTTCTCCTAAGGCATATTGATAATAACGCATCCACTATACCAACCTGTATAAAGCTGCTCGTTGCTTCCGCCGACAACAGGTGGAATGATAGTCTAGCTAGGTACCCTGTTTGCTAAAATGCGTCGCGAGCGTGCAGAGGACAAGCGAGGTCTCTTTTGAGCACCGCTCAACCTTTACCCATAAAATTCATGGTTACCACATAAATATTTAACTTCAGAGGCAGCCCTTTACATCAAAGCGGTGCCCAGACAACCGGCTTTTGTATCTCGCATCTTTGCATTCATCAAGGCCTCGGGAGGAGATCGACTAGTGATCGACCTCTCCAAACTCAGCGAGAACATCCCGGTATCCACTTTCCGCATGTCCCACCCGCAGCGCATACGGGTAGTGCCAGAGCCCTCTCTCTGGTTCACAAAGTTGGATATCAAGGACGCCTTCCCGCACATTACAATTTATCCCAGGCTGCAAAAATTTCTGGCCTTCAAACTGCGATGCCAGCCGTTTTCTTTCTGCCGCTCCCATTCGGCCTCAACCTGGGATCAAAAATCTTTACAACGGTAGCGAAGTTACCACTTCGTTTACTCCACCAGCAAGGGATAGATGCGGCCTTCTGCATCGACGACTGGCTACTCTGGGCAATGACAGCACTTCACTACCGGCGCAACACCCAGACGGCTTGCGACCTTCTCCTCAAGCTATCTTCCGCGTCCACCCGGGGGAAATCTTTTCTAGAACCCAGCCAGCAGATCGACTTCTTGGGAGTCACCCTCAACGGCGAGGCCGAATCCATCGCCCCAACCTAACGACACATCGACCGCTGCAGAGACATGGCCACGGAGATACTTTCCCGCGAAACCCTCTCGCTCCGACAGCATCAGAGTTTCCACGGCATAATAAATTTCCTCACGCCTTATTCACGCCATGCTCGTCACTTCTTCAACGAGGTAGTGCTCGCAGCACGCTCCCTCCACCTCTCCTGCAAGTCCTGCCGTCTTAACAATCCCTACCGCCAGGCAGCTCAGCACTGGCGCGGCGAGACCTTCCCCCGTCCCGTTCGTAATGCCTCCACTGGAGCACCTCCTGTGGACGGATGCGTGAGACGAAGCGTGTGGTACCATATGCTGCAGCGACCAGCAGTCATACGGCGGCTGGTCTCCCTTGGAACGCAATCTCCATATTACGGCGAAAGAATCGCTTGCCATCATATTGGCACCACACCACAGTCCGCGTGTTGTCGAACAACAGGGCGGCAGTGGCCATGGTGAACCACATGGGCTCCAGCAAGGCCCCGGCGTTGCTTGCAGAAGCCCTGTAGATCCTCCAGCACCGCCACCTCTCTCTCTTCGCAACCTACCTTCCCGGGTCGCAGAGCGTTAGGGTCGATCAGCTCACACGTCTCCTACCAGTAGAAAGGGTCTGGGCGCTGATGCCTCAATGCTTCTCCCGCCTCTCTACCCTGCGCGGGACCATGTAAATTGACCTCTTCGCGCATCCGGGGAACCACAAGCTCCCACTATTTGCAGCTCTGTTTGCTCACCCGCGAGCGGCTTAAGTGGATTCTCTCCAATGCGACTGGAATCAGTGGAGGGAAATATACATATTCCCTCCATACAACCTGATCACCCAAGTGTTCCACAAACTCGAGACGCACCGCTGCAGCGGCGTCCTTGTGGTCCCCAACCACCTCAACGCTCTGTGGTGACCCATGGTCGTCACGTCCTTCAGCAAAATATCGCTTGCCCTCGACGTGTCCCAGCGCATCGAAGGCAGGGAGGTCCCTCTAACATCACGACTCTTTTCGCGGTATTTCGCATTCATGTTTTGAAAACGGTGCTCACGATCAAATTCAATAGATTGCTGGCAGACACCCTGGTTAACATGCACAGGCTGTCCACACATCGCCAATACAAAAGCGTCTGGACTTGTTTCTAAACGTGGCTACGCGCCACGTAGGCGCAGTCCATTAACCAGTCCACTCTCTTGACGTTCCTGCAATTCGCCGGCAAGCAGAAGCGGCTTAATCCTCGTACAGTACTGTTCTACAAGAATGCGCTACACTTGCCTCTCTTGCACGGCCTGGGCGTCACGACCCGCGGGGCGATCTTTAAGGAACTGGGATTGGCCTAGTTTCACGAGAATCCGCCACAATGACGTTTCGTGCCACAGTGGAAGCTCGAGCCTGTGCTTGACACTCTCGCCTTTCCTCGCTTCAACACTCAGACGACGCCAGTTCTGGCGCCCTTTCAGAAGACTGTTATTCGTCGCGCTCGCAGCAGGCATCAGGGTCTCGGAAATTTCAGCCATATCATGCACGGGACTACATTTCTCCACGAACCCTCCATGCGCGCTCACACTGACCGCTGACAAGTTCCCGTACAAAAACCAGACCCTCATCACACGCCACCGCTCACCTCTATCGCCTCACTGTTGCCGAATGGCCGGACACGGCTTGTGCCCTATGACCGCACTCAAAACAATGAATTTTTGTTTATTCATTCTACTTCGGGCAAGCCCCTCAATGCGTCATCGGTGGGGCTTGTCATCTGCTCGCTTATCGATGAGGCCACACCGCATACCTCCCTAAAGCTCACGATGTCCGCAAGTATGACTCGTCTCTCGCTTGGACGCGTGGAGTCCCGCTTCAAAACATCATTTCCAATGCGTTTTGGAGGTCATCCCACGTTTTCGTGCACAAATACCTCTTTACAGTAGACAGGCTAACCAACCCTGCGTCTCCTTGGGTACCAGGTAGATAGTCCTTCTCGCCTCAAAAGTTTCGGACATCGCACCCTCTAATGCCAGAAATTCCTCTACGTATCTTAGAGTACGTACATACTTATCTTACCACATCGCGTGCAGCGACACCACGCAAAGCCTTCAGATTACGAAATACGTATTTCTTTTATCCTACTTACAGTATTTCTCTACTATCATTGGAGCAAGCTACTGAACACATTGTTACAGATACAGGCCGCATCCCCCAGAAAGGGGGGTGGCCGATGGCAAGGCGCACCTAACACCCTCATACGCTCCGAATCACACAACTTAGCCTTTTTGTGCTAAAGGGTTCGGCCGGTACCCCCGCAACATACACTCTGGGTCACGAGTGCAGTCCGAGGATCCGTCGTCTGCAGCAGGGCCCGACAGTTTTTAGTGGTGTACCCCCGTCGCGTCATAATGACCGGACCCCCCCCCCCCCCCCCCCCCCCCCCC
>SDVV010030747.1:0-11638 GCA_016164225.1 Gammarus roeselii
ATTCAATTTTTAAGGACTGAAATAACATTCCAATGCTTGCATGGGCCGTGTTCTGCTATCAGACCCTGAAAAGCCTCAATGCAAAGATCTTTCTGATGGTCAGTTTGAGCCGTCTACGAACACTATTATGCTAACCTCAACGGTTTTCACGAAACATCGCAATCCCCTCCAGGGCTGGTGAGGGGAGCTTCCCCAGACAGTCTCTAATGTGAACTGTCCATGTAGTCAGGGCAACAGTTTAAGATAAAATTATATATAGGAGGATAGGAAACATTGTCAAAACATCACAGATTTTGTTTATAAAGATGTGGAAAAATGTTCTTGCAGCGCCGATGAAATATGTGCAATTGCTGTGGTTCATTCATATTTTAAGACCCTCAATGAAACACAGTCGGGTAAGATCTTTCCCCTTGCGGCTAAAGGCCTCCTCGCGGGCAGCTAAGACCCTCCTCACGGGCTGCTAAAGAAACTTCATAATGACGGAAGGGCCTTCAAACGGTCGGCTATGGCTTACACACTTAAGGTATACAAGGTTGCTGCCATTTTTGCTGGTGGATGTGATGGACATAAGTAGCAGTTTGAGTCCATCGGTCTTCATTTCATGACAGTAATGGCGTAAGCTGGACAGTTCGGCTTTTTTGATAATGGGGTCCAGTTTTAACGTTTGTCTTGCTTCCGGAAAAAGTCTCCAAAAAAGGAAATTGTCGATGGAGATCTTCTGTGACACTTCAAACATTCCAAGAATTTTCAAGAGAATTTGACCGTTGGTAAATTGAATGAAATCTTTTGAAGATCTTGGCCACCTTCATTAACTCATTGGCCTTAACTCAAGGTCAATGAAACATTGCCTAGACTTTCTTTAAAAAAAATGCCTAACCAGAAATCTTCGACATATTTCACTTCTCGCCAGTCTGGCATCAAGATCTTCCTAATAGGCATCAAGAAACTGGCTGTAGTGAGGCGCTGCCCGTGCCGGTAGCGTACATCATACAGATTGCAAGTATCCTTGAAGGATACACCGCACAAGATACAGACTGCAGTACCCTTGAAAGATACATTGTGCCGGATGCAGACACTGGGTAACCAGCGAGCCGCTCGGCTCAGTAGAAACCGCTGAGATGGCGGCGACCATTGTTTCAACAAGCGGCGACACACCGTCGGAAGGGCTGGCGCCTTACCACCCAGACTTGCAATGTCAGCGCTGTTCTGGCGAAAGACAAGACAGACTGGCTATGCAGCGTCGAGCCATCGACGGGGTCTCGTATCCTGAAGGTAATGCTCCTGATTAGTTCAGGCGTGACATGGTGGGCACGGTCGTGAGGCCGGCGGTAAACCATTTCGTTGCGTCTGCATAGGTTAGCAATCCCTTAGCAACGTGCCACCAGCGTATTGATTGGTTTTTTTCTTAGAGGAACTGCGACGTTGGGGCCCCCAAGCTAGCCGCGAGGCAAGTGGTGCTCGATGCCGTCACAATAACGGACCATAAAAGGCACTGGTGACCAGTGGCTCGGGCTTATACAGAAATCGTCCCCGATGTGAAGAGCACTTATTATTATCGTCCTGTGGTCTTTTTAAACGTTGCTAAGAGCCCTCCATTGCCGTTTTAAGCCCTCACCAAGTCGTGAAGAAACATTAATTATAATAGACTTTAGTTCAAAGCAGATTCAGAGAAATATTCGACGAGTTTCACCATTCGCATATAAACAGACCTGAGTGTAACACATAAAGTGAATCGCTCTACGTATTACATATCTTTATATAGTGAATTTGAACAAAAACGGTCCTGTGGTCGGTTCTACGTTAAACGAGTGTCATCGGGTCATCGGCGAGCGTCATCGGGTCATCGGTGAGCGTCATCGGGTTCTTCCCCTGGCCAATTTCTCCACGCGCCTTGCCAGGCCCAAGAGAGTCTGTCCTTCATCGTCTTCAAGGACCCAGAGCAAGGGTCACGTCATCAACCCGGCCCGCGTTTGCGTTGAAATTCTCTACATCCACGAGGGCTGGCCCTCCTATTACAAGTTGAAATTCCTAAGCGACAACGCATTTAATCCTAGGAGGAGGCCGTTGATAGACAGCCGTAGCGATACGTAAAATTAGGATTATTTTACTATCACGCACGTGTGTGCCTAGCTATGTTTAGCCCATTTCCTACTTAGTATATTAAGTAGGTTCGAATCATTTTTGAGCATCCGTTACAGTTTTGGCATACGTGCCCCGTTTTTCTTTTACTACATCTGTTATCTTGATAGTGAAGTGTTTGACGTGCGCCATTTCTGTACGATTCCTAGGGCGCAGGTGTTATTTTGGTTTCTGATTTCTTTATAACTTTAGGTGTGTGTTTTTTTCTACAATATAAGCGGTAGTTTTTTTACATTGGATGGTGTGTACGCTATTGATGCTGTCATTTGTGCGTTTCGAGGAGGTTCATCTTTCTTCGAGCTTCCCAATTAGCTAAGAAATATAGTTAAGCTTTAACTTCCACAGTTTGTTTAAATGTCCCTCCTCCCACATACTTTTTTCTAACAGCGTTGCGTTGAATGGAAAATGGTGGTAGTTTTTATACATATATAAATTAGTCAGTCGACCCACTCCAGAGTGAGTATAGGGTGAGTGTCATTTAGGTGAACACCTTAGACCTCATACTGGGTTGATCGAACTCACAAGCCCAAGGCCGTCGGTCGTAAATAAGTTCATAGACGACGGGGGCTACACACTGGTGCCCCAGAGGTAAGGATTGATATTCCTCACAGTTCAGAGCGTGACACTCTTTTTCACTTTTTCCATTTACTTTCCATACAACGTTGCGTCGGTGTGGGGAGAGGGTTGAACTGTCTAAACTTTTTTTTTATATTTCATCAATGGTCAGTCAGAACACTCTCTCTCTCTCGGATGCATCTGGAGGTGAAAGTTAAATTGGTAGAGTGACTAGGCTGAAATAAAGGAGGGCTCGGCAACAAGAGTGGCCACAGGACGGGCGGTTTTATACAAGAAATTAAACTAACACAGATGAGGTAGTGGAACTAAAATCAGGTAGAGTTGCACTGGCGGTAGACAAGTATTAATGTGAGAAAGTTTAGTGGAACAAACGCTGGGTTTTATTGTGGTCCATAGGCATTTGTTGCTGTGTAGCGCATTTTCGGTTACAATGTGGTTCAATGAATAATGAGATAGTCAGTGGAACAACGCCGCAGTAGGGCTCGACAGCTTTCGCTGGTAGCGCTCTGTTTTGTCGCTGCTTGATGCGTTTCCCTTTCAGCAAGGACATTGTATATAGGGAAATATTGAAGTGGTATAGTGTCATTAAAAATTTATTTTATATGTGGCAAACATAAAATATTAATAGTAGTGTATGGATGGTTCACGACGTTTTGACTGAGTCATCATTTGACGAGTTGGTACGTGACAGTCCGACGCAACTCAAGGATCGTACCAGGAAGTCTGGTAGGGTTAGAGGTACCCGACGTGGTGGATTGGTGATTCAATCTCGACGGGTGAGTGCGGCAGAAGATTGGCAGAGTGAGTTATGACGCGATGGCGGTTCCCGTCCCACCTCAGATTAACTTAAGGGATAAGATGCCCCAGTTCACAGGATACATTAGAGAAAGTGGACACACAGCATCGTACGTTAGGTTCTTTATTATTCCGGTGAATGATCTCACGGCGCAAAATCATACCAGTTTGTTAGAGGCTATTAAATTCTGTATACGTCCAGGGGGTGAGGTGACCGTAGGTCAGTGGCCAGAAAAGACAGTTCTTGTTGTTGCTTGGTACGTACTCCTTATGACGTCTCGGTTGATTGGCGTCGCTGCGGCTAGACGTTTGACCTTGACGGACAAGCATGATGATGTAATGACAGCAAGGACGAATGCACTTGACACGAGACAGGTGTCCGTCTGCTCATTCAGAGAGAATGACGTGTGGAGACAAGCAGTGAATGACTCCAAAGATTAAGTGACTGAGAGACGGAATGAGGTCATGGGGATCGAGGTGATCCTCCAGGGTCCAGATAGTTACAGGAAGGAAGCCAGGGATCAGATAGAATAGTCTATAATCCTGATCGCCGTGGTGTACCCTCACAAAGGGAAGTAGTTGAGTTATGACTCGTGGTTTTGAGTTATGACTCGTATGTATATACTCGAAGAGGTTTGGGCGTGGTGAGGCCCTCCTATTAATTACTATTAGTAATGGAGATAAAATTAGTCGCACACGGAGAATCCGTGTGTGTAGATAGTCCCCCATGAGGGAGAGCCAGAAGAAGGCTATGAAGCGAAATCAGGGGAGGTATTCGGAAATGACGACTGCCGATTTTTTCCAAATTAGTATGTAGAATTTTTTAAACCGCGGCATGTCGGGGCATTTTGTGACGAGATGACCCGATAAAACCAAAATGAGAGGGAATTTTGAGAAGGAATTTTAAGAAGTAATTTTTCATAAAGTCCGAAGCAGACTCCTTGTCAAGGAGGCTCGGCACAAGGAAGGCCCAGCTAGCCTCCAGTCTCCCTGATGTCTCTGTTAGTTCGATGGACTCTAATTGCCTCTCCAAATTGGGAGAGCAACATTCAGCGTAAGCTTCCAAGAATACTGTAGCGGGACTGATCACCTCGTAACTTGGTACGTCAACAGTTAAGCCTCTGAATGATCCTTGAGAGCCCTTTGTCAGTAGCAGGGCTCGACAGCCCCAGGGATGAGAGTGAGACTGGGACTGGTGCGAGGTGATTTTTCAGTGGTTTTTCAGTGTGGTGTGTTAGAACAGAAAGGTGGTGACGGTGTGGAGAGTAGAACTCACCGTCTGTTAGTGGTAAATAGACTAGCTGTTATAAAGGTGGTGACAGTGTGGGGAGTAAAACTCACCGTCTGTTAGTGAGAAATGAGAAATAGATTTTTCAGTGTTGTGTGTTACAACAACAAGGTGGTCGCACTTTGGAGAGTAAAAATCACCGGTTGTTGGTGGCAAATGAGCTAGCTATTCACAGCTCTTTAAATTCGGAAAAGGAAATCCGGATTCCGATGGTCGCCATGGTGGTGAATGATTTTGACGTGTGCGTGGATGGTTAGATACGGGAGCCGGAAGGGCAATCACTAGGGCTGGAGTGCTTGAAGATGTGTCTAGGTCTTTGCCCCTAGGGAGAGGCCCGTCTGACTGACTTTAACGGACAAGCCATACTGTGTTGGGTATGCGAAATACTCAAATTGCAGTGAAATATAAATTCATCTACTTAAGGGCGGAAGGTTTGTCAAATCCAAACTTCAAACGAAAAGGCCAATCCAAATTACGTTCAACCATCAGATGGTCGTGATTGACAGATGTTATTCAGCTCCTTATAAGCTACTGATTGGCACGGATTTGTTAGAAAACACCGCACGAAGATAGTATTCGACAATAGAAATTATTCACAAACATATAACTTCCCATTAGCGACCTAAAACCATAAACAATCAGCACACGTTACAAACAACATACCCGAACACTCACTATTTCCTTTGCATTCAGCTACTCATATCTATCCTACTAAAACAAGATTAAATTAACTGACTCACCGTTGGCTACATACATTACACATTTAACAACCAATACATCCATCAAAACCTACACAGAAAGGAAATGTCCTGTAAAATGTACAATATTTGTCATGTTGGTCTGTGTATAGCCATGTACAATAAATGTAGCATGATTTCCGCAAATAGTTTGTTGAAAGTTTTTTTTTCCTTTCATTGATTTTAGAACTTGTCGAAAGAGTTTTATATTTAGACCTTGTTTAATTTACATGTATTTGACAAAATTAGCCAGTTTTCATTTTTTTCATTAGGTCATGTTCCCGGACCTCATGCTGACACTAGAAGAATTGGTTACTATTTTTAAAATACCTTATGGCCCGTCAATTTGAATAAATTCGCGTGACATTAAGTCTTCATAATTTCCAATAAGAGGAAAAAAATGCGCCGTTCCTCTTGAATAGAACACTATATATTTCGTCACTCTGTAAAAAATTCTTATTATCTCATGGCTAGTGGTATCAGTCCTAGATTTATACGATCGAGGGCTCGGTTTCGAACCCCGCTCGTCGTGGAGCTTGTTACCTTCTTCGATATCAATAGAAACTCGAGCTTGCGTATCGTTTTCGACCTTGAATAACTAACGAGCGATCATCTCATATTAAAATGTATAGATTTTGTATACTTTTATAAACAAAAGCTAATTGGTCTCTAGAACTTTCAGGTATTAGTTGCGTGACGGAATCATTTAAATTCAACAGTACGAAGATTGGGAATTCAAAGGGGAAAATTTTATTGAAAAAAAGGCGAGAGTCAAGTCATGTTGAGTTGACGACATACAGATATTTACTGCACACACATATATATATATTTTTTTGTGTGTTCTGGACCATGGTCGTACTACAGACGCTGATCCGCAGAGCAGTTTGTTGGGCCATGTTTTATTCAAATTCGGACGTCCGGTACGGGACTTGTTTTCTCCCAGAAATTATATTATTATTTAATCCTCAATATGTTTTCTATTGGTGATAATCCTCATTATGTTTCTATTGCTGATAACCCTCATTATATTATGTTCTGTTCGGTTACGACCGGAAACACATAGATTGTGGGACGGTCCCGAACCGCTTGAGCCTCTGTACAATTTCGATGGCGCAGGAGTTATTATTAATATTTTATTAAAATCATTCATTTTTTCTATCGTCTAAAAAGGGTTTTTCAATACATAGGTAACTATAATATATTAACCTTAGTTTGCATTTGCGTGTTATTTAAATTAGCGAAACGAGAGATAAAATAAATTTGGGACAGCACCTCTCTTGTGGGCGGCTGGTTTGTAACTAATTGATTTTGCGAAACATGACCCACAATACATGTTATCGGAAATCGTATAAAAAGCTCTTGGGTAGGGAATTAATGAATCCAGAATAATTATTAATTCATCATAGCTCATCTCTATGGGCCGGTTCGGATTATGAAGAACAAATATTGCTTACAATAGTATCATCTGTGCATATACATAAAATATGAATTCAATTGTAGGGTTGGGAAATTGGATAGCACGAACATATTGTAAAGATGGGTTTAAACCATTTTATAAATAATAAAGCGGGTGAATATGCGACTCAAGTTAAACAAAAAGTTATACAGAGAATAGATACAAATTAACTAAATATATTCGCGAGAGAAACTAGTTTTGAATCAAAAAGTCTACGCTAAATATCATCCGAAACTAACTGAATACCACAAACTGTCACCCAGATGGGAAGGACCATTCGTGGTTACAAAAATACATTCACCTCACATATTCACTCTACAACATCTCATTTATGTAAGGAGCGCGCAAAGTCCATCTAGACGATATATTGCCTTGTGGCCTATCTCACGTGTGGCGCCCTCGCCGATGTTACGGGAGGACGCAAGTGAGGGGTTAGACGAACCAACCGAGGGAGTTGAGAGCGGGGAGGAGGGGACACTTGTTCCCAAATCTCTTGCAGCTCAGGATACCCCTGTAGGGGTAGATGTGCCGTTAGTGGAGGTCATGGATAGGCCTCCACCCGCGCGTGAACCCATTATTACTCGTTCACGACGAATTCCAGATGACGAACACGTTTCTCTCCGTTGAGGAAACCTGGACGGCCGTCATGTAGATAGATATAATCATTATAAGCCGCATATTTTTTTAGAATATAAATTTTCTTACTTCCTACATCGTTTTATGTTTAAGTTATAATCATAAGATAGAATTAAAGGCAAACTTTTGTTTGTAGGAATGTTGGCCCTGCGATTTCTGCCACTACTGTTTCTGACACCGCTTCTTTTCGGTTCGGTCGACAATCCAAGCCGGGGATGTACCGAGAGAGCTGGCGATGAAGTGCATGCGCCGGGAAATGGAGTGATCGTCTTGGCTGGCGGTACCGTGACCCTCGTGCAAGGGCAGCTGGTCGTGCGAGTGGAGTATCATTCGAAGTCCTTCGTCGCACGGTCAGCAGCTGAGTTGTTCGAGAGGGCGGTACAATTGGTCGATGCGCTAGGATTGGTGTCGATGACCCAAGCCCATAAGGTGGCGGTCCTCGACGCAATCCAGGCAATGTCCGTCCATTTCCAGGCGTTGTTAGCGCGTGCAGGTCCAGAGGTGTTGCCCCTCCTAAACACTCTTTCGCTACGTACATTGGAGCGTGATTGGAGGAGTAAGGTGGGCCGCGCGCGGGCGGGAATGGCAAACGCAACAAAGGGGGAAAGAAGGCCGACATCTGTGTCAAGTAGCGCAACCACAGAGGGGGAAGAGACGAGGAAAATTGTTAGAGGGAAACGAGGTTTGTTGAATATTGGCGGTGACCTGTTAAAATCCGTGCTAGGAGTGGCTACGGAGAAGGACATTGAAGACCTAAAAAATAAATTTACCGATGCCAACCAGGGTGTCGTAACTTCCATCCAAAAGATTAACGTAAATTTCCATCATGTCCACGCCACTCTTACCACACTCGTTGATCAGGCTATGACGGCCCAGACCGTGTTGCAAGGTCTACATGAGGCCCTGGGAGAACTAGACTTATACGTAACAATCCAAGCCGGAGTTATGAATCTTCGGGAGGGGATTCAGTACCTTCTTCTGGTGTCCATGGGCGCCGATGATAAGGCTGCTCTTTTGAGGCTGGGAGTAATGCCTAGCATTTTGGGATATGATCATTTGAGAGCACTTACCGGCGAAGGAATGACTTTATTCAGGAGCGCCTACTTGTTCCCGTACGCCTTTTCCAAGGGGAACTACACGAATGACTTCTCACTGCTTGAGATAAAACCAATGAGAGAGGACGAGACCTATGCTCTACTCCTACCTTTTGTTGCCAAACAGGCGATGTCCGTGGTCACGCTAGAAACGTTTCCAGTGGAAGACGCGGACACAAATCAAACTTATTTGATTAGCAACTTAGCCAGAAACGTGGCTACAGCGAGCGATGAGAGGACGTTCGTGGAGAATCTTGATTTGGGGAGGTGCGCGGGAAGGGAGGGCAAGTATGTATGCGCACCTACTATACAACAAAATGTAAAGGCAAACCCTTCATGTTCAGTAGAGAGCGTGTTAAAGGTCTCACAAATTCATTGTGAGATGGAGCATGCAAACTTGACCCGGGTGCTAACTCAACAGATAGGGGGAAATTATTATTTATTCGTGCCACGGACAGAGTGGGTCATGCTGGACTGTCATGATCGGGAAAAGGCACCCAAGTATATAGAATTAAGGGGGGGATATATCTTGCACGCCCCTTGTTCGTTAACAGCACCCTCTTTCAGTGTGTCCATGGTACGACATGTTTATACCACCATGGATAGAGGGTTGATCACGATTCCCATTCCCCGCGTCCAGTTGCCAACTTCGGGGCCGAAGCCAATATTAGACAGCATCCTTAGGGAACTCTCAAATGTAAGGGTGAAGTTTAACGACACGGACGAAGTCATAGACGTCCTGTCTGCGGTACACACAGAGAGGCAAGTCTATTATATAGGAGGGACGACGCTAGTAGTGATGCTCTTGGTGTTAATGGTAGTTAGCTATGCGGTGTGTAAATGTCGTAGGCGGTACAGGCGGCCTGACGGGGTTTTCAAACCGGGTAGTCATTCTGCTAATAGGACACACAGATGTGTCCCTGCTTCGTCCCCTCCGCCTAACCTGCCTTCTGTACTAAATTTTGTGCCCCACAAACCTCCCGTGTCCACTCTGATCCCACTTCTGTCCACAGATGGTTGTCGGGGCGAGGTGGACGTGGTAGGACGGGTTGCCTCGGAGACTGATGAGGGGTCCGGACGGGACGCTCCCGCCGACAGACCCCAAACCTCTACACGCACACATGCCACGCATCATGGCGACCGCACGATCGAGCGGAGCAGCATCCGCTCTGGCACCAGCAGCCGCACTTAGTCTGGGGAGGTGCTGGTGGCTCAAAATAACACAATCTGACACCCGCCAGCTTCGGCCTAGACCGCCATCCCAATCCAGGACCGAAGGGGGAGGTGTCGCGCTGCCCGTGCCGGTAGTGTACATCATACAGATTGCAAGTATCCTTGAAGGATACACCGCACAAGATACAGACTGCAGTACCCTTGAAAGATACATTGTGCCGGATGCAGACACTGGGTAACCAGCGAGCCGCTCGGCTCAGTAGAAACCGCTGAGATGGCGGCGACCATTGTTTCAACAAGCGGCGACACACCGTCGGAAGGGCTGGCGCCTTACCACCCAGACTTGAGATGTCAGCGCTGTTCTGGCGAAAAACAAGACAGACTGGCTATGCAGCGTCGTGCAATCGACGGGGTCTCGTATCCTGAAGGTAATGCTCCTGATTAGTTCAGGCGTGACATGGTGGGCACGGTCGTGAGGCCGGCGTTAAACCGTTTCGTTGCGTCTGCATAGGTTAGCAATCCCTTAGCAACGTGCCACCAGCGTATTGACCGTTTTTTTTCTTAGAGGAACTGCGACGTTGGGGCCCCCAAGCTAGCCCCAGGCAAGTGGTGCGCGATGACGTCACAATAACGGACCATAGAAGGCACTGGTGACCAGTGGCTCGGGCTTATACAGAAATCGTCCCTGATGTGAAGATCACGTATTATTATCGTCCTGTGGTCTTTTTAAACGTTGCTAAGAGCCCTCCATTGCCGTTTTGAGCCCTCACCAAGGCGTGAAGAAACATTAATTAAAATAGACTTTAGTTCAAAGCAGATTCAGAGAAATATTCGACGAGTTTCACCATTCGCATAAAGACAGACCTGAGTGTGACACATAAAGTGAATCGCTCTACGTATTACATATCTTTATATAGTAAATTTGAACAAGAACGGTCCTGTGGTCGGTTCTACGTTAAACGAGTGTCATCGGGTCATCGGCGAGCGGCATCGGGTTCTTCCCTTGGCCGATTTCTCCACGCACAAGGGAGTCTGTCCTTCATCGTCTTCAAGGACCCAGAGCAAGGGTCACGTTATCAACCTGTTGAGCGTTTGCGTTGAAATTCTCTACATCTACGAGGGCTGGCCCTCCTATTACAAATTGAATTCCCAAGCGACAACGTATTTAATCCTAGGAGGAGGCCGTTGATAGACGGCCGTAGCGATATGTAAAAATAGGATTCTTCTACTATTACGCACGTGTGTGCCTAGCTATGTTTAGCCCATTTCCTACTTAGTATATTAAGTAGGTTCGAATCATTTTTGAGCATCCGATACAGTTTTGGCATACGTGCCCCGTTTTTCTTTTACTACATCTGTTATCTTGATAGTGAAGTGTTTGACGTGCGCCATTTCTGTACGATTCCTAGGGCGCAGGTGTTATTTTGGTTTCTGATTTCTTTATAACTTTAGGTGTGTTTTTTTTCTACAATATAAGCGGTAGTTTTCTTACATAGGACGGTGTGAACGCTATTGATACGGTCATTTGTGCGTGTCGAGGAGGTTCATCTTTCTTCGAGCTTCGCAATTTGCTAAGAAATATAGTTAAGCTTTAACTTCCACAGTTTGTTTAAATGTCCCTCCTCCCACATACTTTTTTCTAGCAGCGTGGCGTTGTATGGAAAATGGTGGTAGTTTTTATACATATATAAATCAGTCAGTCGACCCACTCCAGAGTGAGTAAAGGGTGAGTGTCATTTAGGTA
>SDVV010030748.1:0-11638 GCA_016164225.1 Gammarus roeselii
ATATATGTATACACACATACAGACACTTGGCCGCATCCCCCAGAAAGGGGGGTGGCCGTCAGCAAGGCGCACCGTACACCCTCATACGCTCACACTGCAGTGCAGTCCGAGGATCCGTCGTCAGCAGCAGGGCCCGACAGTTTTCACAGTTTACCCCAGCTGCGTCATAATAGCCGGCCCCCCCCCAAAACCATCACGACAGCGGGATGCCAGGGGAGGGAACGCACATCAGAGCAGCGTCAAAATCAACCATTCACAACCATTCTCCACTCACGCCTGTTCATTGCACGCTCTCTCGCCACCTCCACATTGATGTCTTTCCTTCCCAACGCCTGCTTCAGACCTTCCATCCACCCACACTTCGGTTCTTTTTTCTAGGCCTGCGATCACTGGCCTCCGCATTCATCACCCTTTTCACCAATCTCCCTTCATCCATCCTCTCCATGTGCCCGAACCATCTCAGTACACGCGAATCCACTCTGTTCTCCAACTTCTTCACCATCCCTGTTCTGATTCGAACCACGTCGTTGGTGATCCGGTCTCTCAGCGTTACTCCAGCTATGCTCCTCGAACACTTCATCTCGAAACATTCAACCTTCTCTCCTCTGCTCTCACCCTCAAGCCTCAGCTCCGTAGAGTACAGTTGGGACAACAACACCCTCATACAGCCTTCTCTTTGCTTCCCTCCCCAACGTCTTACAGCTCATTACACTCTTCAATGGACTCAACACTTTACATCCCTCCTTCATCTGCGCCTTCACTTCAGTTTCCACTAGTTCAGTTTTTTCCACATGGGAGCCCATATACTTAAAACACTGAACTTCCTCAAAGAGCTCTTCATTTAGGGTGACACAAATTTTGCTCGCATCGACTGTCCTCGAGCATCTCATTACTTTACTTTTACCCACGTTTACTCGAAGCTTCCTCCTCTCACACACTCTACCAAACTCAGACACTAGCCTACATAGCTTCTCCTCTGAATCCGCAACCAATACCGTATCATCAGCAAATGGCAACTGGCTCAACTGCCAACTCCGTTCATTCGCTTCCAACAGTTCCAAGCCACGACTCAGCACACTCGCGTTCACCTCCCTGACCACTCCATCCATATAGAGGTTGAACAGCCAGGAAGACATCACGCAGCCTTGTCTCAGTCCCACTAACACTGTGAACCAATCACTGATCTCGCTAACCACTCTGACACATGCTCGGCTCTCAGCATGGGAACTCTGCACCGCTTTCAACAGGTGTGCGCCCACTCCATACAAACGCAACACCCTCCGCAGCGCTTCCTTGTTAATTCTGTCGTATGCCATCTCCAGATCCATGAATGCCCAGAACACATCCTTTCCTTTGGCAAGGTACTTCTCACATTCATGTCTCACTGCAAAAATCTGATAGGTACACCCTCTACCACTCCTAAAGCCACACTGTTCCTCTCCAATTGCGAAGTCCGTACTGTCTCTAATCCTGTTGATCAGCATTCTCCCGTACAACTTACCAACCACACATAACAAACTGATACCTCTCGAGTTGCTGCATTCATTTTTTATCTCATTTGCCCTCCTATAGCGGAACAATGCAGACACTGCGCCAATCACTCGGTACCACGCCGTCGCAGAACACAAGTTCAGTAACCTCACCAACCATTCGACAATCGTTGCTCCACCCTTCTCCAGGCACTCGGTGGCAACGCCATCCAAACCAGGGTCTTTCCTGCTTTCATCACGTCTACCGCCTCCTGCACCACTTCCGTGGTGATGTCTGCAACAAGTCTTTCTCCCAAAACTGGCACCCGAGCACCACCACCCACAGCAACAATGGCAGCCTCTCCGTCATCCTCGACATTCAAAAACTCATCAAATACTAGGCCCACCTCTTCCGTACACAACCATTTTCCAACAACAACTGGCCGTTTTCATCTTTCACCACTCCCTCTTTTCCGGTCTATCCCTTTCTCACCCTCTTCACCTCTTTCCAGAACATCTTTTTGTTCTCCTCAAAATTCTGGCACAATCGTCTGCCCCACCTGGCATCAGCGTCCCGTTTGGCTTTCCTCACCACCCGCTTCAACTCGTTTTTCCTCTCTTTGTACCTTTGCACAAGCCACCGCCGACTTCACCTGCAACCACTCCTCAAATGCGCCTCTTTTCCGAGCCACCGCCAGTTTGACCTCCTCGTTCCACCACTCGCAGCCTTTGCTCCTGCACCCGCCCACACGGCGTGCACCACACACCTTCTTCGCACATCTCAGCAACGCATCCCTTAACGTCTCCCATTCTTCCTCCACATCTCTCAGATCCTGTCCTCTCACCTTGTCATATTCTTCCTTTAACGCCTTCTCCACTCTTAATCTACCTTCCACCAGCAGATGGTCAGACACTCCTCCACCCTCCCCTCTCAACACCCGCACATCCAACAGCCTCCCCACCACTCTCCTAGATATCAGAACAAAATCCATCAGTGCTCTCTCCACCATTGCACCATGGGCCATCCTTACCCATGTGTACTTGTGAATTTCTCGCTTCTTGAACAAACTGTTTCCGACCACCAACTCCTGCTCCATACACAGACCTATCAGGTTTTCTCCACTGGCATTTCTACTGGGAATGCCATACCTTCCTGTCACATTCTCCACTATTTCATCTCCAACTCTCGCATTGAGGTCACCCAGTACAACAACATTGAAATTACCTCCAAAACTCTCAATACACTCACTCAGGTCGGTCAGAATTGCTCCCTCTCCTCTTCACTCCTTGTGCTGCCAGGTCCGCAAGCGCTCACAAATGCCCATCTTTCTACCCCTAACTTAACTTTCCCTCACATCAATCATGGGGCCACCTCCTTCCATTCGGTAGCACTACTAGCCTGCCAATCACCCAATATCAAGACCACACCTTCTCGTGCCCTACCTTCCGCCACATTAGACTTTCTTCCACTCACATTCGCTCTTACCTTTCAACTTCGTCTCACTCAACGCCAACACATCAAACTTCCTCCTCACAAACATCTCACCAATCTCCCTCCTCTTTACATCACTCGTACTACAGCCACGCGCATTCAGCGACCCTAACAATAGGGTTCGGAGAGGAGTGTGCCTCTCCTCCCCCCACTCGTCTTGCCGTCTTCGATGAAGGTTTTACAGAGAACGGGATTCCTAGCCCCTTCGCTCCGCCCTTTTAGTCGCCTTTTACGACACGCAGAAGTTACGGTAGCACGATTCTACTCCCGGCTACGGGCGCCCCTTTAGTCGCCTTCTACGACACGCGGTGGATACGGTAGCAAGATTCTAAAATGCCCCAGCTACAAGGCACTTGCCCCGGCTACAATCGTATGGAAATGAAATTTTGTTCTACACTAGCAATAAATACTGTGAGACCACGACTTCATCGGGGCACACATTTGACATAGAGGTGCTATGAATACATTTAGGTTGGTTCGGGAACAGACGACCCTATGAGAGCTTTACTTCTGTTCCTTCATGAGATACAATTACTTCAAACACCAACAACGAGTTGCCAGGCCACTCTGTGAGACAAGTTAAACGACTGAATAGCGTGTAAGAAATAGCAGCACTTGCGCACTTATAAAATTAATGCGATTGACTGATAACTGGAAATGAAAAAGTATTCGTAATGTAGTAAAAATATTGATGAATTAGGTATTGCATAAGGAATCAAGTTTAATTTTCGATTACTATATAGACATGATTTGTATGAAAAAATAACTACTTTTGACTGCAAGAAGATCGTAGGTTTTAAGGATTAAAAGCGAGAGCTTTTTTAAGAATGGGCAATGTTGCATATAAGCGGATGATGTTGAGAGTAAATTGATTGGCCAGATGTTATTGAGTAGAAAATTTGGAATACTAACCCTTGGTGATAAGAAGCTGGCGGAAAAAATAGTGTAACCTTGGAAGTATGGTGTCTATTGAGAAAAACTCCAAAACTGGTTGTTGTTATTCAGGAAGCATCTGGTTAAGTGAGTATCTGGTGAACGTACCTTCAAGCCTGATGAAATGAAGATAAAGTTAGATACGAAGAGATGGGTCTTGTGAGTGATCATGATCCAAGTAGCGAGAAGGTTGAGGATGAGTGGTCAAGTGTAACAGTCGATAACATTTAATTACGGAAACTTATTTGTTTCATTGCTCGCAGTCGGGGTTGAAACGAAAATAATGTCTATCTTGTGGATGCAAGCTGTAAAGGTACCTACATGCATGTGTTATATGAAACCAATGTTTTTATGCCCCTATCGATGCCATCACTCTTTGTGAAGCGGTCCATTTGATGTGAGATAAAACGGTTTAACATCGACATAGTCAACGTTATCTATTTGACGGTCATAGCATAAATGGAAGAACTATGACCTCCATGAGCGAGCTTACGAGCGTACGACGGATTATTTCAGGAAAGCCTGTTCGTGGTGACGGCGTTTGGACACCTGCGAAAGACCCTCAACCCTCCAATCCCCCTGTTCACGTTGTCGTCAATGAACTTCGTCGTGGACACAGCCTGCTGCTGTTTGCCTCTGGACCATCGACAAAGCCCCTTACACTAGAGCCGCCACACATTTTCATCGTTTCTTCCCAAAGGGTAAGTGAACAGACCCAGACGTTCCCTCTCCATCTTCTTCTAAAAGTCTTTGACATACAGGAGAAACCAACATTAGTGTCAAAGCTTGCCCAAGTCTCACCTGCAGTCACCCTTTCATCGCTGCTTGCCGCGATCCTGTCCGGGATGTAGACATACTACACAAAACAATGCTCTAGTATCTACATCACTAGACACATTCCATATGGGTGGCAAAGCATTAATTACCGCCAGGCTGCGTCATTATTAGACACCATATCAATAAGACCCTTCCCCTCGCTCCAACACTTGGCACCACTCTCCCATCCCGTGGGTGGCTCTCCTCCTGTACCTACTGCGGCCTCACCTGTTCTGTGCAGCACATCTACCCGCGACGTAACTCGTGCTACTAGATCCAGCTTGCCACCTCTTCCCCCCCACACACCCACCAACCCGACTGTCTATTACCGCACTACCACCAACCCGACTGTCTATTACCGCACTACCACAACCCCACATCCACATCGCACTAATCCAGGCCCAGTGTCTTCACAGTGACGTATATTTATTTTGCTCTGATAAGCAAAATTTACTCGAGCAAAAGGGGCTGTATCGGCCATAAGTGAGCAAACTAGAAAATTAGAAAACGGAATACCGTTCGAGCACGTCAGTGGGCGAGGGTGTCTGTTGCCGACGCTTCGCCGAATGTGTTAAAATAACCACGTTGAACATGAATACGGCAAGCGTGACTTTTCATTTTCCAGCTATTATCGGTTCATAATTTCTATTTTGGTCAATCAGAAATAACACAGAAAAAGTTACAACAGGTTAATCATATTGAAGATAATAAATGATACGGCACACTTGTTTTCAAAACTAACATTGGGAATGATTTTTTTTCTTATGAAATGTGTTAATACCAATTAGCGATCATAGGTGAGCATGGTCAAAATATCTTAAATATAATTATTAAATGAATTATTTCTGCGGTTTTCGACAAAGTATACTCCACTTATGAATCAAGGTTTTGCATTCACTTATGTATGATTGTCTATGATCATAATCAGGAATACGATTGTATCCTCAGCCACTGATTTTCACCCATATCCACAACTCCTTCCCACATTCTTCGATGAATAACCTTTCTACTCCTAACCGGGCCCTGCACAAACGACACCCTTAAAACGAATCATTTCGAAACATATTATGGCCCAACTAAAATCCTTTCAAATCGATGGAACATAATTTTTTAGTATATATAATTTCATTACCAACGACTCACAGCATAGTTTGTTTGTTCGGTTGCCAGCACATATTCGCCGAGCGAACAATAAATAAATAAAAATTAGCCAGAGTTTGACCAACTTCTATACCGTTAGGGCAATGGTGGTTATGATGAATGATTTTTGAATACAAATTAACATACATCTATTTTACAACGTATAAGCAAAAAATAAGTCTATAGATGAAAGTTATTTAGTGTCAGCTATTAGGAAAATTATTAATTGAAGAATATGTGGCACATTGTGCTGAACTAGGTATCAAAATGTACCTATTTTATAGGTTATTTTCTCACACACCATTATTCAAATATTTCAGATGTAAATTTCGTCAATAAAAATGTCAATTGGGGAAATAACTGTATTATATGGAAAACTTGATTTTTTGTTAATTCTCATTTGATCAGGATCACATTATTTTTTATCATTACAGTTTTCATGATTTTCAGAATCTTGAATTCTAACGACCGTACATTGTCGAGACATATCATGAGTAATTATGGGTTGAACTCTCAAATGTGACACGGAATATCTTATTAATCATTCGAAGACTTATATTGGTCTTCTTATTTGATGTACCGCATGCATTTATTCACGCTATAGGAATGTTAGTAAATCCAATACATGTAAAGCCGTGGTTATATAATTGGAATTAAATTACGGTAATATCTCAGGTATTATATTCCTCTCTAATGGGATGGATTATTTTAGATAGTCAGCAATTCAAATGTCTTTTTCTAATTGCAGTAGAATGATGAACAGAAAAAGAATCTGACAGGTATATAATTTGAGTATGCAATTGGCATCTAAATAAAGTATGTCCATTTTTATAATTCCAGTTTGTGGATAGAAGGATTTTTTTTTTGGATCGACGTCGTTGGATGTGGCGGTTGTGATTAAAACGGCTTTTAATCTTTTAGGAACTTAAGACGTCCAAAATATCTTTACCTTTCGATTTGGAGATACCCTTACTTTATATTTCTCTCTGTGGCAGAGCTTTCCGGATTGCTGTTCTCAGACCGAAAACCCTCTGGCCATCCTTCTCAATAGCGGATGAAGCCAAAGTCCCGGTTGATCGACCAATATCATTCCGATACCGCCAGCCGGAGGAAAAGAAAGGATTTCATTTTAGAATATTGTTGTCTATCCTGTGTCTTGGATAAGATGTGATGTAGGAATAGCCAGAAGCACAGTATGAAAAGGCAATCCAGTTATTGGAGACCAATATGGTGCGATTAGATCGGATATTTTTGCATTTCTTTTATGAAATAAAAATTCATTTGCTCTCCTTGTTTGCATTTACATAGATGTGAAAAAAATATTCCGGCTGCTTTTCAATTCACTTTTCATGTCTGCAAGCTGCAGTCGGTAATTAAACCCTGAATCTCTAATTAGGGAGTTATAGATGATAAAACGTCAATAGTGTACACGAATTGGATATTTCCTTGTGGAATATTTGGTTGATTTGGTGGGGCCTTAATAACTATTTTCAGTTCCGTAGGAATCGGGCGCAGGCAGTGTCCAAATAGAATTACCGAAGATAGTGAATGACATGGCGAATGGGAATGCCACACTCGTTATAAACGGCTGCAAGACATGCAATGGATTCGGTACTTGTAGAGCCTACCATGGGTTCAGGCCGCACGTGCCTTTGCTGTCGTCACTCAGCCCTGGCATGCGCTCCGATGAGGGTAAGGAAAACATCGCACAATCGGAGATAGCCTCAGTGCATCAAATCAAACACTATGAATTTGAACCAAACTTTAAAACAACCGGCTATTTCAAATCCTTTACCTTTAGTATTCGCATGAAGTCAATATCAAACAGAGATAAAATATAGCCGAGTAGATTCTCATTGAAGTTCGAAACTGCTGTTCCAGTTGCAAAGCAGGGACATGTAGGATCCTAGCAATAGTTTGTTGGTAGGGTTTTCAGATGGCAATGCTTTAAATACAACCTGCTAAGGTAAGGAAACGGATTTCATTCATATATCAATCAAAATTTCAGATCATACACAAGAAGAAGTGATGGTCGAACACACAATAGAATCATTTCTCACCTAACATAATGTTGTATTTGTGTTTTGTTTTAATAGGTGTAGACACAGAACTCTTTTTATCGATAATTCGTAATGAGTATTCGTCACCACCTCCCGATGTCTTTACTCAAATGCTTCCTGTTGACGCCATCATTTCCTCACGGCATCTGCATTCTAGCAGCGCCACACCAATCAAACTGCCCTGATTCATGTGCCCGGCGAGCAGGCCTTGGAACACTCGTCACAGACACCAGCGCTTGTTTGCCATCGTCAACGTCTAGTAGTGCATGGAATATCTTTATAGGAAGTGTAATAGTACATTTGACATTGCGCTATATTTGGATGAATATGAAACAAATTAGTATTGAAAGGGAATCGGACAACCGCACGTATGTGAGTTTGCAATATCACTACATTTGCATTACCACTAGCAATGTTATTTTAATGATCAACTGTGAAGAAGGGAGGGAGATATTCGTTTTCAAGTGTCTCTTTTAATGAGGCTTAAATACAGTTTGTGAGACTTGTAAAGGTCCGTCAAACGGATTCATGAAAATTTTCATCAAGACATCATGCTTTTGTAATTATTTTTTTTCCCGTTCCATGGATGCATTCGTTCTCGACGACGTCATTCTCTCTTAAAACACGAACTAACACTCATACAATGTTCAGCTCACAAACAAATCACCAATTATACTTCCAGTTATCCAACCCGTCCTATCAAATCCTCGTAGGGATAAATACGATTATTTTGCTAAGTATTTGAACGGATACCAGAACATTCCATTAATCACAATAAAATGTCGCACTTTCGGAAAGGCTCAACACTATTAGGCCCGCGTAGTATATAAAATTTTATTTGAAATTAATACTCGCTCATATCTCTTCAATGTGCTATCATATGTTGCTCCCCTTCAAGCTATTCATTAATTCAATAAAAACATATATGATCGTTTAATAGAATGTCAATAATTGTTAGCATTTTGTCTACTAATAGCATCATTATATACTTTCACCTGAGGGTCGGTGCACATTCAGACGACAAAGTCTTAACTAGACGTGGGCTTAGTCCTGGAGGGCGAATAGACGGATTGGCACGCTGACTAAGATGTTAAAGGTGGCTGACATTCCACCGGCCAATGGGAGAGCAGCCTCCGACGCTGACTGTCCCTTTTGCCAATGAGAGAGCAGTCTTTATCGCTGGCTGTCAGCCATCATAATGAGAGAGCTAATGAGAGAGCATCTCTGGCCGCTGGCTTTCAGCCACCATACCTCGGGTTAGCTTCAACAATGGTTCAGTCATGGAGCCTGCGTGCGCACTCCAACTCCAACGCACAGGGATTAATGTGGGGCTGACTGTTGTGAGAAGAGGTAGTGTTAATGAGAGCGCGCTCACCTTGATACGCCGCGGGGTAAACGTTAGGTAAAACTTTTTCTATAGGGCTTATTATTCAGATTTCCTTCGCATAATCTTATAGATGGACTATACTACAGGCAGGAGAGACTCATGCTACATATGATGACTGAAGGTCAGTTACCAAATCAAAACATTTAATCTAAACTGGGCAATGAAAAGTCTTGGTTTAAAAAGACATACAAAGCGGTAACGCGTGACTCCGTCGAGACATCTCGTGACTGGCCTAATAGGGTGATGGGTTCTGCTGCATCATTTTCCAATCAAATCGAAATGAGCATAATCTCGTGCAGCATGGTAGGCATTATAGATCAGCTCTAATAATGTTTTGCTTTGTGAGGAAAAAATATATATGAGCTTATCATTCCGAGTGATTATTCCCAATCGTGTCCTTAGCGATGAAAACCTCCTCCATTTATGAAATTTAAATTTGTGAATTGTCTCACTGTCCGTCACACGTATTACCAACATAACATGAGAAGGGAAGAAACTAGAGAAGATACCAATGTCTAGAGTTATGACAATTGGACGCCAATGAGCTGCCCCCGACCGTCGATCTTAGAGACCATCTAAAAGATCATTGAGATATCAGATGAGGTGGTCAGGACAAAAGGAACGCCTAGTTCGGTCAATTGCTACAGCTAATTTTTACTGTAATGCCACATTTGTGTGATTTTTGAGACTTATAATTTGAATAAACAATAATTTTAAATCTTGAATTATTTATATGCAAATTCTAACTTATTTTGTTAACATTTGAAATATAATCATGAATGAAGAATTTGCTTTGTAAATATACTACTGGATGAATTTCATTGAAATATTTGTCAATGGAAACTATTAAGATTCCAAACCCATTAAGTTGGATGGTAATTTAGTTTCATCAAATAAAACAAAGTAATGCAAGGGTTGTATGAGAAGGTAGTTGTCCCAAGTGTGGTCTACGGTGCTTAGACTTGATGGGTGAGAGGAAAGGAGAGAAGAAGTTCGATTCTTTCGACCTATAATGTTTGAGTGGGATGATTGGAGTGACTCTAAAAAATAGGAGCATTAATGATGTTGCTTGAATTGGGAAGGGAATGCTGCGAAGGGAAGCGGACTCAGTAGACTCGCGTGTTCTGAGATGGTTCGGGCACATGGTGTGGATGGATGGAGGGAGATTGGCAAAAAAAGTAATGAAAACGGAGGTGAGAGGACGTAGGCCTAGAGGTGGAACAAAGTTTCGGTGGATGGATGTTGTGGGAAGAGGCGTTGGGAAGGAGACACATGACTGTGGAGGTTGCGAGAGAGTGTGTAATAGACAGGCGTGATTAGGGAATGGATGTAAATAGATGATTTCTTATCATGCTTCCTTGATGTGTTTTCTCGCCTCTATCACCTCGGTTGAGAAAAGGGATGGTTGTGAGTGTAAGAGCGCCAAGTCACTATGACGTAAAGGAGATTAACCAGTCCGACTGCGGGTCCCTGCTGCTAACACTGACTTCGGACCCCGCTCATGACCTAGACTGCATGTTGCACGGTCGTCTGGCCGGACCCTTTAGCTATGTTGTGCGAGTGTGAGCGTTTGATAGGAATGTGAGGGTAACTTTGCAGTCAGCCTTCCCCATCCCGGGGGATTCTGCCTGGTGTTTGTATTTTTATCATTGTATTAGATTGGATGGAAATTACTATTTCTACAGAATAATACATTGAATGAATTAAGTTCCATTCCGGTTTATCGAACTGGATGACAATTTAGTTCAATCCTGGTTTATTGAATTGGAGACCAATTTCGTTCCATCCGGGCTGACCGAATTGGGTTCCATTTTAATTCCATCCCGGTTTATTGAATAGGATGCCAATTTATATTCATCCCTGTAAATAAAATCGGATGACAATTTTGTTTCATGGAGATTCAATAAAATATAATTAATTTATTCCTCTTCCGGTGTTAAATTGTATAGCAACATTACGGAATATTAAATGGAATGAGTTTAGCTCAGTCCCAATGAGCAATTTAAAACGGGTTCTAGTTTTATATTCGTGAATTACGGCTATTGTGTGGCAACTGTAGCTGAATATAAGTATTAAATTACTGCTCTGCGCCTGGTTAGACCAATTCACAGAAATTGGCGAGAGAAACGTTCACGAGGGAGCCTACAGCCTCCTCGCCCAGCCTTGTCGCTTTGCCACAACCCCATAAACCATTGCCTTGCATTTGTTTCCGTCTGATTTATTCACCACGTTTTTGTGTGGTTATTTGATTCCACTAGGAACTATACATTGCCAGTGCGATAAAAAATATTTCGTTAAACAACGTACTTCATGAATTTGGAAGGTATAATGCGTTGCAGCA
>SDVV010030749.1:0-11638 GCA_016164225.1 Gammarus roeselii
CGCAACAGTCACCCATTGCGAAACAAGATGCCCAACTCTATAAGGAGCTGGAAGAAATAATTTCAAATAGTCACGAGACTATCATCATTGTTGACTTCAATCTCCCTCATATTGACTGGGTGAGTCTAACTTCACAGGCCCCAGGCAATAAACTAACGGAGTTTATCGCCGATAATGGCATGACCTAGTATGTTCGTGAACCAACACGGGGGAACAACATACTGGACCTAGTCATGTCAACTGAGGAGCGTTTGGTCGGCAACATCCTAGTTGGCAAAACACTGGGAGGTGCTGACCACAACGCTGTGGGATTCACCATCAAAGTGCCCCGGCCAGCCCCCAGGGAGCTATACGCCACCCCAATTTTCGCGAGCAGACTTCCAGGGGATGAGAGATCAACTAAGTGCGCTTAACTTAATCGAACAGCTCGGAGTAGGTACGGTGGACACTTGCTGCCGCATCCTCAATGAGAGAGTTCGCGAGGCCAGCGACCGATGTATACCCTTGAGAACAATTGATCCCGCTCAAAGGAGCATACCCCCTTGATAGAACGTCGAAGCTACAAGAGCCTTCAATCGTCGCGATCAACTAAATGCTCAACGACTGAAGGATAACACCGAAGAGGCGGCAGAATTACATCGCCTGGCGTGTAGGACAGCCACTAGACTAGTCCGATCCTCTAAGCGCACGAACGAGAAAAACATTGCGAATAACACCAAAAAGAACCCAAAGGATTTCTATCACTTCGTCAACGAGCGTAAAATTTGTAGGGATTCAGTTGGCCCGCTAATGAATGAAGATTGTGTCCTCATAACGTCACTTGAGGACATGGCCAGTGTCCTGAATATCTTATCCTGTTCAATGTTTAGAGTTGAGAATCCCGGTTATGAACGAGGTACTGTTTACGCTGGGGAAGTCAGACTCAACGACATTGCTTTTACAGGAGAAGAAGTTGTCAAACAAATTGAGGGACTGGACATTCACAAATCGATCGGTTCCGATGGAAACCCCATTGGGATTGATGCCCATCCAGCATCTCACCTTGAAATCTATTCCCTGTACAATATGGATGACTAACCGTCTTCTCTTCTCTTCTGTCGTACAGATTCGGGCGAGACCTAGTGCAGCAGAAAGCAGATAGACTTGATTATTACTAACCTCTTTCCCACAGAGCAAATATCCTGGGGGTACCCTTCTGGCATCTTACTTTGGAATACCAATGAGATACCCCTCTGGCATCTCACATTGAAATATCTTGTAGATGACCTTCTGGCATCTCACTTTGAAATATTTTCAAGATGCCCCTCTGACATCTCACCTTGAAATACCATGGAGATGCCCCTCCGGCATCTCACCTTGACATCTATACCTTGTACAATGTTGATGACTAACCACCTTCTCTCCTGTAGCACAGATTCGGGCGAGACCTTGTGCAGTATGGAGCAGGGGGACATAACTGCTAACCTCTTTCTCACAGATAAAATGTATAGGAGATGCCCCTCTGGAATCCCACCTTGAAATATCTTGGATGTGCCTACTGGCATCTCACCTTGAAATATCTTGGGGATGCTCCTCTAGCATCTCACCTTGAAATATCTTGGAGATGCTTCTCTGGCATCTCACCTTAAAATATCTTGCGGATGCTCCTCTGGCATCTTGCAACTCACATTGAAATATCTTGGAGTTCTTCTTCCGGCATCCACCTTGGAATATATTCCCTTGTGCAAATGTGGATAACTAACCGTCTTCTCTTCTGTAGCACAGATTCGGGTGGAACCTGGTGCGACAGCGCAACGTATAAATATTAACCTCCTTCCAACAGGTGTTTAACAAAATGTCAAAAACTAAACAACGCATGTGTTCTTTTTCGGATTAAATGCTACGCTAGAAGCTGTCAGAACTTGAAAATATTTGCTCATGATTATTGTCTAAATTCATATTGCAAATACTGATCTCTTGTCTTTTTGGACTAAATTCTCCGATATCTATTCGTCAAATTAAAAATTATGTCTCATTTGATTAAACTCAGAAGTTGCCATAAGCAACTTCTTTAGAAGATGTCCTTCTGACATCGCATATGAAACTTGAAATGCTCTTGTATGGCCAATCACACGTGTTCAGAGACTTACTCTACTGAGCACTAGGGAGAACCACTCTCAGGAAACTGGGCGTGGAGCTCTCCCACATTTGCACTGATCAAAATTTCACGATATTTTTTAAAGTTCCGATCTAGACTCTAGATCAGAAAAGGGCAGGTCTATCCCTAGAAGAGGTCACTCCGACATCTCACCTTGAAGTGCGACAGCCTTCAAGGAACCACTTGCGTAAAGAAGACTCAATCTTCTGAGCACATAAGGGAGGACCACTACCCAGGCAACAGAGTGTAGTGCTCCTCCCAATTGTGCACATACTTGTCAAAATTTAAATACCCATATGCTCTTTCGAAGTAGTCTCCATACCTAGTTGGATTCCGTCTGACCCAACCTCTTGGCAAGCCGACAGGCATGCGCTCTAGGAAAAGTACGAGTCCGCTGAGCTTATGGGCGTGTCCGTCTCTGCTCGACCGTCTAAAACCTGAATTCTTCACTTACCATTTTGTTCGCCACGTTCCTGAATTGTCGCCCTGACACTCGATCCTTTCTTCTCCGGGGCTGAAATGACTCGGGTAGTAGTAGGGTAGTAACTAGTATGGTGGTGATTGTAGTTGTGGTTTCTCTCCTTTCTATCCTTACAACCTTCTTTTTCTGTATATGTGCGTGAATTTTTAAGACCTCGTTGACTATCCCCCACTCTTCTTTCACTTCTTCCAAAGGAAACACTCGACATGAGCACTCGTGCTCGTTCTTTTCCATACTCTAATCTAATTTAATCTAGTATGTAATATGAGCACGAAAGGTGGTAAGAACCTCTCCTAAAGCCTTAAATAACAGCCGGCAGCCCGTGAATTATAAGCACCAAGTCCAGGTTGGGCTAGTTTCTCCATAATGTATCTGATTTATTGGTTGAATTGGCACTTGAGCTCATCCCAAGCATACTGCTCTTCTCCAAGTTGTTGTCAACAGCTATTCTAAAAGTCTTACCAGTAGGCGACAATTGAGCCGCGGGAGGCTAAAGTGATTGCAAGAGGCTGATCAGACGAAGTGTTAACTGAGATTTTGCCTTGTATCTAATTATGTGAAATTATACACTTCAATTCATTAGTTCATACGCTCACTATCAGTCAAATGCTATTGGAAATATGAATTGTTCAAGAAATAATTCATAATTTATGACGACTAGCAGCAATTGATCAGTTTAAAGGGACTAATAAGTAAACAGAATATTTGACACCTTGTTTATTTTGTAAGATTAGTAATATTGTAAAAACACTATCCGGCTCTCCGATTAGCTGAATAATCTTCAGATAATGGTATATAATTAGAGTATCATTGCAAATCTATTATGTTAAAGATTAAAGTTCTATTATGAAATTGTCCGAAAATCAGGGGAGATTTTCAATGTGGTACTTCACATGTTCATGAAGCTTATTTATGTTTTGCATGTGATCAATAACATGTTTCAATTTGGGAAGGGACATAACATGAAATCTTCAAGGCATTTACAAAATGAGAAATAGGGGAGTGTATTCGATGCTTGCTTGAAAATGGTGGTCAAACGAAACATTATTTGTAAGGAAGACGTAAGAAGCAGCATCTGTTGTTAATGAAATCAAGAACATTTATGAGGAAGGGGGGGCTTATTTGTGATACTGTAGGTAGATCCGAGACGATAAATTAAAACTGCTAATTCTCTGGTGAAGGTAAGCACTTACTAAAGCAATTAGATAGCTTTCTGAGAAATTCCTTGGCAGTATAACTCATACAACTGCGTGTCATGAATAAGTGCCAGACACCGTTATTTTCCTCATTAATTTATCACCAACATCAGGCGAGAAGTGTGCTTGATCTTGGAATTTTGGTATAATGTGGAACGGAGTCAGCGACGTCTGCAGTAACTAATGGTTTTGCTCTATATAAGAAGTGCTCGTAGTTGCCTGAAATTTATTCAACTAGAATATTACCTGTAAACGGGTACATGTTGCATTGATACATTTATTTTTTAATATGTAGATTCTTCGCTCATATAGCGGGTTCCAGCGTAACTGCCACCTGATAGCCGTATAGGCTATCATCAACATGAAATTATAAGCTGTTCATCAACATGAAATTCGACGTGTGAATATGAATACATTCAGCGACAACAAACTCGAACTGTAGTGATTCACTGGAGATGAGTGCATTGTGATAATACAACTCATTCAGAAAGTACAAAGGGAAATAAAATATTTTCTTCTACATGAATCTAAAAGGCTAACATCAACAAGTTACAATTATTGCAATATTGCCTGAGTCATTACATTATTCACAGCTGTAAACTCATCCCTTTAATATACTCCAAATGACGTCCATAAAGACTAACATTCTATGCTCTTGATCAACCTCAAAAGCCTCCGGTTAAAGCTCATGAACTTCTAGATTCTGTGAGAGATTGGGACGATTGGGACATTTCAGTCTACGGAGTTTACTCCTACTATTTAAGTAACTCTAAACGTTGTAGCAAACCAATTCTAGTGCCCTGTCCTGCAATCATAATCGTTCAAAACAATTAACGTAAGAGACACATAGGCAAACACAAACAATTATCTCATTAATATAATGCATATTCTATTGTAACACGATCGTATGGTTCGTCAGTCGCAACACTTAAATATGACACAAGTGAGGGTCCAAATACCCACAGTATCCTTGCATGTCAATTGCGTCTATGAAATGGTACCTCGGAGGCTCAATTTTGAGGGGGCTTGCCGTGGAGATGATATCACTACAGGTCACTGCGTGTTGTCCCGTGAGATGATAGGATAATCATGAATATTATTGATTTTTCTGTTGGATAATTGGGGATATTGGTTCACAGCGCAGCCTAAGTTTGAAAAATTCTTTTGCACTTGGATAAAAACAATAGTCGGTCGTGTTATTAAAATGACTATGCTACTTTCCTAACAAAGCTTTGTATCGACTGTGTATACAATCCATCAATGAAATTCTGTTATTTATTAATGTGATTTAACATAACCAAATAAATTTAGGGAAAACGACAACCACTTATGTAATGTTAAAATGTTATGAAACACACAAGAACCTTTCTCATCATATACTTCGAATTTCCAGCGAGCTATCAAGTGCTTAAGCATAAAGCAATGATAAGGACTCTTGACATCCCCAGTTGCCTTCTAAGTGCGTTACTTATAAAACTAGCTCTCCCAGAGTATGGTCTCAGAATATCCTGCCGTAGCTTGAGTCTGATCTAATAATCCCATTTTTCTCATTCAAGCTGAAAGTAAACAGCTTCCTCAGGACACAGAAGAGGCTCAAGCTATTAGAGCCATGCGAGGGAGTGGAAGAGGCTCAAACCATTAGAGCTGTGCGAGGGATGGAAAGAGGCACAGACCATTGAGTCGTGCGAGGGAGTGAGAAAAACCTCAAACCATTAGAGTTGGCGAGAGATGGGATAAGGCTCATGCGAGGGAGTGGGAAAAGGTTCAGACCGCTAGAGTCGTGCAAGGGATGGGAAGAGTATTAGACCATTGACTCGTGCGAGGGAGTGGGAAAAGGTTCAGACCGCAAGAGCTGTGCGAGGGATGGGAAGAGGCTCAGACCATTGACTCGTGCGAGCAAAAACCTGCCAGCAGAAAGGTTTTGGATTTGTCCGATCGGAAGAGCCCTCTGGTAGATTTACTATTTGTTAGTCAGTAATTAAATAATCAAAATTGGGATTTATAGTAGCTTTCCATGAGAGAAAAAAACTGCTAAATGAAATTAAAGGCTGTATCTTGACTATTAATCAGTGCAAGGATAAGTCTTCAATTCAATAGAGGAGCCAATGCTGCCATCTAAGGAAAGGACTTCTTTGTTAAAGAGTAATGCGAGGCTAAGGCCATTTAAGCCACGCACGAGATAAAAAATACTCAGTATTACTCTACGGATATTACTTTTCATATTTAGGCAACTCTAAATTGGCACGGGGCGAGGCCCTCTGCAAAGAAATGGGGCCTTGCGAGAGAGTGAGAAGAAGCTCAGGTTTTTAGAGCTGGTGAAGCCTTCTGCCAAGAAATAGACTACCGCAGACAAAGCTGAAGGAAGGAAATTGTTATATTCTAATTTATTAGTATTTCAAAGTATGAGCTCCTAAATTTGGTTTATATGACTAGCATAGCATTTAAAATAATCGAAACGGGATTATCCTTATGAACATTTATTGACACCTCTTTTCAAATAACTGTAGTCGCACGAAAAATATGTCATAACAAAAATTTGATACCCATTTCATGATTATATAACTGGCGTCGCTGGTTTACAATGCCAGATGACATTAATAGAGCTGAGTTGTTCAAGTTATTATCACGAACAAAACACTGTTGTCACCATTGTTTGGAGATCCTCCTGTGTTTCTTGATTTAGAAATCCTAATTCACATGTTAGAATATGAACAACAATAAGTTCAATTGGTATAAAACTATTTCATTAAAACTCCTATCAGTTAATTGGATGAAATCGTTTATCCTTTCTAAGCATTTTATTTACTCCTCGAAGACGCATAAGCATCTTGAAGACACGTTTGAGCCTCGATGACACGTTTCACCTCAAAGACACGTTTCACCTCGAAGACACGTTGCATATCGAAGACACGTTTCACCTCTAAGACACGTTTCAACTCGAACATACATTACCACATCGACTACGAAAGCACTACGAAAGCACATTTACTCCTCGAAAACATTTACTCCTCGAAAACCCTTTTTTTAGACATAGCAAACATTCACGCCTCTAAGACACTTTTACACATCGATGATGCCTTTACACCTCAAGGCAATTTTACGTATTGAAGACACAGTTACACCTCGAAGGTATCATGGAACCTCGAAGACAAATTTACACCTCGATAGAGGAGCCCAAGAATAGGCGGGCCCAAGAAGATCATAATATTTTTGCAATTTCGATCCCAATATAAACAAAACATGAGTCTAATACAACCACATCTAAACAGATCGAACAGTTTATCAAAACCTGATCAAACCTAGAGTCAAGGGTTAGGGACACATCTTGGCTTTTGTCCCCCTTTGATCTGTCCAGTGGTTCTCGAAATACACTAACACACAAGCCCAACTGAGTATAGGTATGCCAAGTCCCAGTAACACAATGAGAAGGCATTTAAATACTGAAGTAAATACCCGTTTTCACACCGAAGACACATTTACACTTTGAGTGCACATTAACACAGCAGACATCCATCAACGCTCATAAGCAGTCTGCTGGCTGGAACAAAAAAAATGCAAATCTCTTAACAAGAGACGCAGCAGGGAGAAGACTTAACATCTTGAAGAGGGCGAGTAGTGAGAGGCTTTGGCCCTTCAATGGCTCTGCGGGCAGGAGTACTAACAGTAACAAAAGGCTTGAGTTTAGAAGAGATTAATGTCTTCAGTGCCTCTTTGTATGAGGCTTCAATCATGATGATGCCGAGTGATGAATACCTCACCCACAAAATGAGTCTGATTTCAGAAAAGGTTGGTTTGTCAAGCTCACCAATGTGAGCATCGGCTCTTACTTTACCACTAGTTATTGAGATATCACAGAGGCATACTGAGAGGATTTAATTAGTAGAGCATGACGTCTTTAGAGCTCTCTGATGTGCTGCTCAGCTCCAAAATGAAGATGAGTAAAGGGAAGCGTAGCACCAGGTGAAAGGATGTATTCATGAAGGGCTTTCATCTTGACGCGGAAGTGGTTCACACTCAAAGAAAGGATTCTGATTGAAGTGGAAAAATTCATCGCTGCCTAATGTCCCGTTAATGCTGTCCAATTTGACACCAGTTCTCGTACCTTTGGAAAACAGAATCTGGACATTTCAAATTTGTTTATATTAAATTACATGTACGGAAAGATGCAAACTCTTTTGAATTTCCCCAAGTCTCACTGCGAGGATAATTAAAATAAATTCAAGAAATACCCTTAAACTTTGTTCTTTGCTATTATCTACAGTGATGAACATATTTTCTGGATATTCCATAAGCTACTCTCATAAATTTTGATTTACAAATTCTTGAGAGATCAAATTTTCAAAACAATCGTCATCTCACGGCTAACTTCTTTGCTGCAAATATGATTTTGCTAATAATCCTGCATATTTTTGCACGGAAAAAATTAATAATCTTTTATATGTCATTTCTGAGCGTTATGCGCTGAGGCTTCTCGTGTATCAAGCTAAATGCAGCTGCCTGATGCGCCCGAAGCCTCAGCGCATGGCGCTTAGAAATAACGTGTGAAAGATTATTCTTTTCATTTGGGTTAAAACAGGTTGAATCATCAGCACATCCACAGTTGCAGGAGAGAAGCCCTCTTATAAGCTACAAAGCTCCACCTCACACTTTCAATTTATTGCGATTGTAGAAAATTGCGTACAATAGGAAGAGCTTACGGCTTTTTGTATGGGGCAAGCCTATGCAGCAGGGCCTGCAATATGGTTCATGGCGGCCAAAAACTGAAATAAATCTCATTAGTTTTCATCTTCTGATTTTGAAAGTTTGACAGGATAAGATTTGAGATACCTTCGACCACACTGACTCTCAACATATCCCTTCAACCACACTGACTTTCAACTTATCCCTTCGACCACTCTGACTCTCAACTTGTCCCTTCGACCACACTGACTCAACTTATCCCTTCGATCACACTGACTCTCAACGTATCCCGTCGACCACACAGGCTCTCAACTTATCCCTTCGACCACACTGACTTACGACTTATCCCTTCGACCACACTGACTCTCAACTTATCCCTTCAACCACAGTGACTCAACTTATCCCTTCGATCACACTGACTCTCAACTTATCCCTTCAACCACAGTGACTCAACTTATCCCTTCGATCACACTGACTCCCAACTTATCCCATCGACCACACTGGCTCTCAACTTATCCCTTCGACCACACTGACTTTCAACTTATCCCTTCGACCACTCTGACTCTCAACTTATTAGCCCTTCGACCACTCGGACTCTCAACTTATTTGAGATCCTTCTAACACTCTGACTGTCAACTTGTTAGAGATCTCTTCGAGCACACTGACTTTCAACTTACTATAGATCCCTTCGACCACACTGACTCTCAACTCATTAGAGGTCTATTCGACCATACAGAGAGAGAGAGAGAGAGAAAGAGAGAGAGAGAGAGAGATTCACTAATATTTTTAAATTGTTTATATTAATAGAAGTATCGAAAATATGTATTAAGAATCATACTTTGCAAGATGAAGTTCAAACCGGTCGCTAACATGAGATGAGCAGTGATCAATTTATTTGAACTCTGCTTCGCTGATTGTAATAGTATATGTGATAATGACGTTCATGTGTGTGATTTATGTATTGAAAATCCCTTGCTGGACGATGAGAATAAATGATAAAAACTATAACATTAAATAACCTAAAAAGCTCTCTTCCTCTCCGAAAATATCCCAACAGGATAGTATCAGTTATAGTTCACGATGCAAAATTGAAACCGATTTATCGCATAGGACTACTTCTACTTTAAAGTCGGAGTAAGTCCCTTCACTCAGAGACTTCTCTGCACGTTTCTCCATCACCATCAGTTCTACCATGTAACTACCATCGCGGTACTTGAAAACCTGATACGGTTAAAACAAAACCTTCTATGCTCAGTTTGTATGTCTTTTCCACTCATGAGACTATGCCTAGTGTTGGGAGGGTGTGGGCCGAGACTGCAGGATGTAGCTGGGGTGGCAGGGTGTGGGCTGGCCTGGGCTGCAAGATGAAGGCCGGGGCGGCAGGATATGGACCGGAACGGCAGGGTGGGAGTCGGGCTCCGGGGGTGTGGGCCGGGTAGCAGGGTGTGGGACAGGGCTGCAGGGTGTGGATGGGGCTGCACGGTGTGGGCCGCGGCTGCAGGGTGTGGACCGGGACTGCAGGGTGTGGGTCGGGGTAGCAGGACGTGGGCAAGCGGGGGATATAAGATGTGGGCCTGGGCGGCAGGAAATGGACCGGAACTGCAGGATGTGTACCGATGCTGCAGGGCGTGGGCCGGAACAACCGGGTGGGAGAAGGGGCTGCCACTGCTTCCTTCAAGATTGCTTCGGACAGGAGACATAAGGGAAATGGTCCGGACCTGATGCCCGCTTTCACGAATAGTTCTATAAAACATTCAAGCATCTTTTGGGCAGACCGAAGTATTCCGACCCTGGGTTGGAAATTGAACTCAGAATCCTGGACATGCCTGATTCAGTGACAAGAGTTATATGTTGTTAAAAATTGTCACCTCTTTTACGAATGAGATGGGGCGTGTAGTAATGAGGTGGGGTGCTTAGTAATGTGGTGGGGCGTATAGTAATGAGGTGGGGTGTTTAGCAATGTGGTGGGGCGTATAGTAATGAGGTGGGGTGTATAGTTGTAACAGTTAAAGAAGTAGACAACAGCAAAATTAATCCTACCGCCCGTGGTAATCCTTTTACTGATGATTCAAAAATCCATTTAAGCTCATTTTCCTGCCTATAGCAACAGAAAAAGACAAGGATTATCAATTTAAGAATACTGGTTTAAAGAATAACAATATTTTATCATGGATGTAACCTGTTAAAACTGTTGTTATGATATAAATTGTAAGGTATGTTCATAACAGAACAGGAATAAAATTGCGAAAAACGCCAAAATGTAGCATGAAATATGCATTCCGGTCAGTGGATATTTCACGCTAATACAAATGTCAACCATTCTCAAAACCGTGCGTATCATCAGGTTCAATTTCAACCAAATTTTTTCCCCGATAAATGAATTAAAATATCATTCACACTACGATGATAATTCGTCAAACAATGTTGTGTGCGTCGCCTGACGAGCCTTTCATAGAGAGACGAAAAATTTAGTAGGACGATAAAAATATTATAAAGAAATGGTACTCACTTGGATACTTGTAGTTTCTTCACTATTACAGCCGGTCACAGCGCAGCTGCCGCCTGCCTCAATGTGTACAAAAGGGTATAATGGGATGAATATATTGTGCAGACTAATTCCTTTGTTATGAACTACCTTCTTGGCAAGTTCAGTCCAGCAGATCTTTGACAAACAGCTGGACTAATATCAGCATTAATTCGACAGCCCATTTTGTATACGACTTTACAGACAATGCAAGTGAGAAGGCCTGATGTGCCAGATAGAAGGCCCGACATGGCAGACAGAACGCCCGACATACCAGCGAGGAGGCCCAATATAGCACACAAAAGACCCAAAATGCCTGACTAGATGCCCGATGCGCCAGATAGAAAGCCCGACATGCCAGACAGAAGGTCCGACATGGCAGACCGAAAGCCCGACATTACTTTTTTTATGAATAATCAATATCAGAAAGATCTCTCCAGCCTCCGACTGTCAGGGAACTCTAACCATATTCCTGAAGTTATTCCTGTGAGGTCAGCATCCTGTCTGTAGCTCATCTAACAGCGATGATTCCGACAGAAGTTCCTTGTTCAGTTCCCCTTTTGGTGAAGTCCTATGCGTTTAGATTTCAAACAATAAAGGTGGCACAGTGCTGGAGCATT
>SDVV010030750.1:0-11638 GCA_016164225.1 Gammarus roeselii
CTATCTCATCAGCTAAAAATTGAGGGTCACACAATCTGTGTGCTCGAAGAAAGAGTGAGGATGCAGTAGCCTTTTTAACATGTTCTGGGTGCCACGAGTAATGTTGCTTGGTAGGATGTGTGCTCTCGGTTTTTATTCTTCTAACCAAATTCATTTTTGACCAACAGTTTTAGCTTCTTGTTTTATTTTCTAACTTTGTCGCTGAGGAGGGGCATAGACTTGCCCGAAAATTCCGACAATTTTTTAGTAAAGTGATTAGATAAAGGTGGCTCTTTTATTCCTTTTATCCTTCTGCTTAAATTCAACTGCCCCACCCCACCTAACTACATAGACATACCTTTCTCTGACGCTAAAACCAAGGCTACACCTTTCGAAAGACGTCCGATGCGATGCTAGAAATGCCAGAAATACGGCCACACGAGCAGAGATGCAGTAAAGGCAGTGCGATCCGAAGAATCACACTGCCTTTATTGCTAAGTAAACGGCCACCCTACGGGACACGGAGACTGCCCCAAGGACATGACTGAGAGGGAGATCCTGCAATACCAAATAGAGCACAAAGTTAGACGACGCTCCCCCAGGCTGACCCTCCCACCCAGGAGAAAAGATCAGCACCATTCCGTACCCACTTTCTCATAACGCTGGTAAATAGCGGTGCGAACAAAGTTGCTCCCTCAACGAACCCATTCACCATGATGAACTCGTACTCCAAACACAACTGAGAGGTAAACCAAAAAACATAAGTCGACAGGGAAAGAAGTATCTGGCCCACGTCGTAAATATCGAGCAAAGCAACGCTATACAAAGAATCAACAAAATAGACAAACACAAAGTAACCGTCGAAATACATCCGTTCTTCAACGCTACAAGACAAATTATCCGCACTTCCAAAACTGACCTAAGAGCTTTTGCAGCAGGTTTAGCAAAGGATTACGGAACCACCGACGTTTCCCTACCAGAATGGATCAAACCACGGAATATCCACACCACCGCATATCAAATCACTTTCCCAGGACGCGACACGCCGAAATTCATAGTTATCCCAGGCAAACAGGGAAATACAAAAAGAAAAAACTTACCCGGTGGCGACATGACCTGCAATGTGCAAAAAATGCCTGGAATACGGCCACGTCATCAAATACTGCCAGCCATACATATTCCAACTTTGTAAAAGATGCGCCGGGGAGTATGACCGAAAGAACTGCACAGCCTGCCAACCTAAATGCTACCACTGACAATGCCTCCATGAGACAGGCGACCGGACTGCCCAAAACACATGAACCAAAAAGCAGTGACAATCATACAAAACTACCGCAGAGTCACACGAAAACAAGCCATCCAAATCTTTTACGACGAAAATCCAAACTGCCGTAATTTTAATTATGCTAAAGCGGCTAAATCTACAACTAAGCCTGCCCCCTCAGACGACACTCATGTACCGTCAACACAATCTATTACCATGACCCCAACACCCCTCTCCAGTACTAACACTACCACAACCAGCCCAGCGACCGCCTTCGTAATAGAGGCGGTCGTCCCAAGCAATGAATCCACCAGTCGACCACGAAGAGAGGTTCAATAAAACGAAAATCAAAAGGCGAATAGACGAAGACTCTTCCGACGACTTCCGCGGAGTACGCGACGCCCTCTCGCCACGAAGCTAACAAATTAGCAACAGCCCTCGAATTACAGCTCGCCTTGATCAGAGCGTTGGGCGTCTTCTGAACGTCTTAACTGCGACCGCACCCAACGAAAACCAAAATGAGGTATTCAACCCTCAGCTAACATGCCCGACTCCAGAACATCACACAAGTGAGAATGACCATCGCATGCGCGAGGACGCTTTAAAGATCTTCAACGAAGAACTGTTACCAGAAACCACCGATCGACCATGCACCACACTCTACTCAAATATCCCAACGACTACTACCCAGCCCATCATAATGTTTGAAAAAAAAATGCGCGGAAGCGAAATGCGCTCGCTCAAGAAGCTAACACAAAGATCGTACTCCTTCGTCCTCCTCCTCCTACAAGAGCACTCACAGCCGAGAACGCAATGAGTCTAGGAGATCATGTTCTACAGAAAACAGGCGCTCTAGCGAACGCTACCGATCTAAGACACCTGTGCCTCATGAACACGAACACCACGAAAGTTCCTACAAACCATACGACCGTTCCAGACCATCAAGATCTGAGCGTGAAACTGATCCGAAATGAACAACAGTACAATACCTCAGTGGAATTGTCAGGGACTTAGAAGCTAGAAAGATGAATTACTATCCCTAATCTCCACCCATAAACCTTTCGTGGTGGCCCTCCTGGAGATCGAACTCCGTGACATCGACACCTTCACTATCCCTCAATATGTCATATATCGTCGCGAAGGTCACAATAATGTGACTGCACACGGCGGAGTGGCACTTATGATTCACCAAAGCATACCTCATCACCTCCTCCCTCTAAGAACAGAACTTCAAGCTGTCGCAGTGAAGATATGTATCTCAAACCAATTACAGTAGTATCTATCTACTAGTCACGAAACCACGATCTCTCTGAGGCACTAATGACCGATCTGCTTAATAAACTGCATCATCCCTTAGTCCTCCTTGGAGACTTCCACAGCTACCAAAAAGTGTGGGGATGCGTGAGAACAGACCCCAGGGGAGTGATGATGGCCAATAGCATAGACACTCACAACTTGGTCCGTCTCAACGACGGACAGCCCACTCGGATCACCCTCGCAAGTGAAACCGCCATCGATTTGTCAATATGTTCCCCCACTTTAGCACCCCACTCGTTTGGGGGAGTTTTGCCTTCAACACGTGACAGTGATCGCAACCCAGTGATCATATCTGTCCTTACTTACTGACCGAACAATCCCAACGCACAGGAACTCCGATTCAACTACCGAAAAGCCAGCTGAGAGGAATACGCAACACATGTCGCATGGAACGATGTGGAAGGCCTTCCCGAAGACATCTCAGAGCGCGACCTCGTCATACATCTATACAAGAAATTCCAAGTTGCAGCTGTCACCCTCAACCTTTTTCCCAAAACCTTGGTGGTGCCCGGAGGCACAAAAAGCAAAGGACCGGCGTGAAAGGATGTACGGGGCTTTCCGCCGCGCACGTTTCCCCAGGAACCTAGTAGCCTGGAAAAGGGAAACTGCCGTGTTTCGAAAACTTAGCGTGATGACGAAGCGAGAAAGCTGGACCCAATTAGTTAACACAATCAATCGAAACACCAAATCTGACGTATCCAAGGTCGCCCCGAGCGACCGATCCACACACTGTCGGACGGAGACACTGTCTATTCTTCATACGCGGACATCGCGTACAAATAAGCTCAGACTTTTAGCCTACTATCACAATCAACAAATTATACGGCTTCTTTCCAACGGGAAAAGATCCTAAGAGAAAGCGAGCATATCGACTTCACTTCTGCAAATGAAGAATTCTACAACAAACCTTTCTCCATCCATGAACTACAATATGCAATTGACCACACTCGTGAAACCTCACCTGGGCCAAACCTAGTGCACATCAACATGATGAAACACTTTCCTGACAACGCTGTCCAGCACCTACTAGATATGTTCAATATGTTGTATTCAAACTCATTCTTTCCCGATCAATGGCGGGAATCCGTAATAATCCCCAAACCCAAGCCCGGAAAATGCCACATCAATCTGCATAACCACCGTCCCATTGCCCTAACTAGCGTTCTATGTAACACTATGGAAAGAATAATGAACTCACACCTAGTCGACTACCTTGAAACGCATGCAGGCCTTGATAACATCCAGTGCGATGGCCGTGAGCGCCACTCCATAACAGACCACCTCGCACGACTAGAATCAGACATTAGACAAGCCTTCGTTCGAGGAGAACATGTGGTTTCTATATTTTTCGACGTTGAAAATGCATACGACACTACGTGGAAATACGGGATTATAAAGGATCTCCACCTTAAAGGCTTGAGAGGTCGCCTACCACGTTTCTACAAACCCGCACCTTCAGGGTCAAGGCTGACGACTCTCAGTTTCAGTTATATCCGCAAGAAATGGGCGTCCCCCAGGGAAGCGTCCTCAGTGTCACTCTTTATATTCGCAAAATCGATCAGTTAGCCGACATACTTCCGCGATATGGAAGACTGCTCACGTCACTATACGTGGATGACCTACAAATAAGCTACAGACTCCCCAGCCTCACAACAATTCAATATAAACTCCAGAAGTGCCTAAACCTAGTCGGGAATTGGGCTTCCCTAAACTGATTCCAATTCCCGTCCTCTAAAACTAAATGCATTCACTTAATCCTTGTGCCCGGCCTACACCTTAAACCATCTCTAACGCTGCATAACACCCCTCTAGTATATGAAGAAACGATAAAATTCCTGGGTCTTGTGTGAGACCCTAAACTCACGTGGCGACCCCACATCGCAGCCCTGGCGACTCGCTGCAAAAAGTCGACGGGACTTATCAAATCAGTAACATCCCTGAAGTTCAGTGCCGACAAGGACACCGGACTGACGTTGTTCAGAGCAATAATACAATCGTGCATGGACAACGGAGCCGTTCTTGACGGTTCAGCAGCCAAAACTACTCTCAACCCTTTCTCGACCATCGCAAACGATGCTTTGCGTACCACAACCAGCGCGTTCCGCTCCACCCCAATCGAATCTCTTAACGTGCTCGCTAACGACTTTCCACTTCCGCTCCGGCAAGACAAACTTTCACTACAATACTATTTTATGACTAGAAGTCTAATAAAAAGAATAGCGCTCAACCACATCACCAACATATCCGATAAGCGCCTTTTCGCGCCTGAAAAGAATATATGGCCACCGTTTTCCCTATGTGTGGAGAACCTACTGACCTCGCTAAACATCAACCGTGAGGCTATGAAGCCTCATTATCTACCGAATCCTTCAAATTAACACACCAACGTGGATGATCAACCCACCACCAGTCAACCTAGACCTGCAAGTATACCCAAAAGCAACTACCCCAACCAACGCGTTCCGACAGGAATTCCTAATACTACTTGAGAAAGAATATTTAGAGCACCACCATATATATATACTGACGGCTCCAGAACCGCGGACGGAGTGGGAGCCGCCGCTATGTGCGGGGACATCCCACTTTCGGCCACCCTCCCACAAGAGGCTTCCGTGTTCTCTGCGGAGCTCCACGCACTCGAACAAGTCATCTGAATTGCAAAAACAGATCGATTTCCCAAATACGTCTTATTCTCAGAGAGTCTCAGTGCCCTCACCCAGCTTGAAACACTGCACTACGAACATCCCGGTTTGCGTAAAATGCAGCACGATCTCTTCGTGATGTCCGAGATGGATCAGACAGTTGAATTCTGCTGGATCCCCGGACACGGAGGAAACTGGCATCTACTTACCAAGAACAATTTTTCGCAATACGTTACCGAGACTGATTTCCTATCATCAACTCCCATATAACATCCCGAAGGGATGAAATGTGGCAACAGAGTGGACAAAAAATGCTTCAGTCAAACCCTCCGTTGGAGAATAGGAAACAAAGTTCACCATCAGAAAAGACCAAGTGTTCATCAGCCGCTTGTGCACGGGACACACGTGGATAACTCACAACCACTTGATGGATGTCGACATAGGACCGTACGCGCCACTTTGCCTCTGTTGCCACCAAGTGACTATCAGCGTGAAACACTTACTGATGGATTGCACTGCACTCGCAACAGCCCGACGAACTTTCTTAAATCCCCCGTGCAACCTACAAAGCCTACTCACTGACCCAACCGACCGGAAAACGCTTATCGCTTTTAGGAAAGCACACCGGACAATACGAAGCTGTCCTAACCCTGAACTCCTGTGCAAGTGAGGTGGTCTGTCCAACCCATTGCGCGTAGAGATTACAATACATTTACGTAGATACGCGTCAACACTTTACTTTTTTTTACGCGCTAGTACGCAAATATGCCACAACTGAATTATGTTCTTGATTTCACCCTGACAACACAAATCTTTTCGTACGGGGGTGCATTTTATGACTCACGTTGAGGCTCTGGTGGAAATGAGGCTCAAATCAAATTGACCCGGGGTGTCAGATTCTAACATTGATCCACAAGAAAGCATTTTCTCGGACGGAAAGTTTTTTTCTTAGGCCACATCCTAATCATCTAGATTCAAGATTCTGGAGCGTTGCTAGCCCTCACCATTATAAAGATTATTTAATAGACTGCCCAACGCTTAACCAAACAACAAATCAGGCGAGCTTCCACTGTAGATGAACACTTGGTGGAATCGATTCGGGATCTAATAAAATAATAAAACACTTAAGTCCGCCATCTTTTTGCATTTACATTGTATGAAAACTGTTTAATTTCAATTTTATGTGGTTTCAATATATGTTTCAAATTATACCCTTTACCATCAGTGTACAAAACATCGAGACCAACTTTGGTCCTAACACTACTTCTCACGAGTGGTCATCTCACCCAGCTCATTCAGTTGATACAGATAGCAGCAATCACACTCCCCACCACACCCCTAAGCCGGTCTTCTCTCCATCATCCCCCCAGCCGCGTCCCAACATGCACGTGTCAGTAGGCATCGGCTGTTTCGGACGGTGCGATGGCCGCGTATTCCACCGCCGCATGCAAAAATCGGAGCTGAGCAACAACAACAATGCTTTGTTTTCTGTAGGTTGGGGAATGTTTGTGGAAATGGAGCCGAAGCATGCTGCCGGTGTGTGGTATGCATATTTTGGTATGTTTGACTGGTTCAATCTGTGGTTGCAGTCATGAGCTGGTCGGTCTCAATCTTGTTGAAAAAACTTGTCCCCATCATATCAATATGGTGTTTGAGAGGAAGGACCTTGGTTTTCTCATGCAGATGGGAGTAAGTGCAGTCTCTGCATTGTCCGATGAGATGCGCAGGGCTATTTTTTTTGTAGAAAGTTTGTGTCTGGAATCCAGGTCAGAAGACCAGGCAGTGTATGCGTCCCACGAGGGAGCAATGTGGCTGAGTAACATACACACAGTAAGTAGCAAAGCTCCGTTATCCACAGTCGCATCATTTTACCACACCGCCAGCAATGAGTTTGATACAGATATCAGCTGATATATGTGTCAAAGATAGTATCCCTTTCTTTCCTAATCTGTGGAGAGAGGCAGTGGATCTGACTATTCCAAAATCTGACTAACCCATTGATGAATTGTCCAGTTACCGCCGCATAGCCCTCACCTCGTGTGCGGCGAAGATTCTTAAAAAGATTGGAAATGTCCGAGTACCCGCATCAAGAAGAAAATTCGCTCTTCACGTATCGTTTGGTTGCAGATAGATGCTGTTCACTCGGCGTACATTACTAAGAAGCGTGGTAACTGATAACCAAGGAGCATTCAACCACAAACAACTCATGAAGCGTCGTCTATGGCCTTGCTGAACCCAATATCCTTAAAACATTAGAAACAGTCCATAATACTGCACTCCGCACCTGCACGGTGGCTTTTTGCTTCTCCTGATTGTGGGTCTTCTATGTGAAACTGATTAGCCCTGTCTCGCCCAGCGACGAGAAAAAATCTCCTCGTAATTTTTTACTGGCACAATCTGGCCCGCCCTTCTTCCCCTGCATGTTCCACACTCCGGCAGCTCCTCCAAATCTAGCTCCCTCTTCAAGCTTTTCACAGCGTATTGAGCTTCTCACCTCTACTGATCTTGGAATACCATGTATCATGGTGGACCCTCTCCCGCGAGATGCGATCCTTATCTGGCGTCTAGCGACAAATATACTTTGCTCTCACTATTTTACTGACCGAATGGCAGTCGTTGCATTTTAAAATCTACGTGATATTTTTACAGCCCAAGAACAACTCGCCACAATGATAGCATACGTATCTTCACTGGATGGAGCAAAGGACGACGATGCTAGCAGACTCCCGTCATTGTCAGTTTTCACAGGAAAAATCGCGGCTATTGTCGGCGCCCTCTCAACGACAGATACCCTACCAGATGCTAATATCACATTTATTATCGATACGTTTAGCACACTTTAAACCTTGAAGACCTTCAACAATTGCCACCCTGTCATTTTGGCAATCTTGCGCTGGCTTGTATGTTTGTGCTACAGAAACAAGCATGCTCGTTTGCCCTGGGTCCTGCGTCGCTGTACAGTTTCGGCTATAAGGATGGACGATGCGGTGCTGAAACTGCAGTGGCGCCTGGCACGAGCAGAACAACACCCACTTCATATTATGACTTTCAACTAACAGATAGAAGAGCTGTGCTCAACAAATGGAACACTTGAATGATCTGAGGTACTGTTAAGAAATATATGAGGCAATTTAAAAGATGCCAACACCCTGGGCTTTTTTGAAAGGATCGATCGCGACTGGCTAAGGTTATTCAATGCGGGTGGAGAATAGAACATAATAGACTAACGCCCATGTTTTAGCAGAATGACCAACCTCGACGGAGTACTGTTGCACTCATTTTTAGAGGAGATGGTTTCTGAACTCTACCACTGCACCCCACCTGATGTTTACAGAGTTCCCACCCAAGCAATTTAGTGTGAACCCACTTCTCAAATACCTTAGAAAACCCATTATCTCTGCTGCATGTTATCCGCCATGAATTAATCCTGTCTCATCTTGCCTTCCAAAACATCCTCCAGCCCGAGGAATCACTGTTTCTAACGTATTTCGAAATTGGACACAACCTTGGCCTCCTTACCAGTAAAGTGACTTGAGCACACCCTGACCCAAAACCATCCCGAAGACAGACGATAGCTTGCCGATTGCATCACTAATTGCTGGTTTGAAGTTCGGTGTCAGAGGACCTAGACTCTAATGCGATGGAAAGCCCTACCACACTAATCTACTTAACCAAAGCATTTGCAACGTTCCGTGCCTCCACAAACACCTTCAAATCGCCCTATTCACGTAAGACGCCACTCTGCCAGGCGTTGCATAATTTGGGGCAGTCTTAATGGAAGAGCATCTATAAAGTTCATATTTAGGGGAAATTTCTCAAATTTTAGAACCAACACACTTATCACGCCGTAGACTTTCCTTTAATTTGTATAATTGTGTGCCTGCACCTTCAAAGACTGTTCCCTGCCTGCCATAGTATGCCTGTACCCCCAATACTCTACTGACAAAAGACTTTTCCTTGCCTGTCATAGTTTACCTGTACCTCTAATACTCTACTTACGAAAGGCTCTTCCCTGCCTGCCATAGTAATAGCTTATCTATGAACGATAAGTTTCTGAGAGATGAGTTTGGATGAATGATGAGAGTGAAGTATCGAGGCAAAATCAAAGTCAAGTATGTCTGTGAGTATTGCTAGGTCCAATTTCAGTGTAACAAACGACTTTTCTATCGCGGAATTTAATTTGATATAGAAAGTTCTTACGGTATTATATCTGGAAAAAGCTTCTTAATGAATAAAATCAAATAAATTAAAGCTATTTTAATTTTTTTTTTCATTTAATTTTTTTTCTAAATCTTCTATTTGAAACCAAATTTCATTTGCTACTGTACATCTCTTGCAATCTTTTATATGCCTAGATTAAATGCTTTGTGATCAACTTTCAATCTGAACTAAAGGCGTGTCTCAACTTTCTAGCGGACCAACAACGATTGCACGCTGTTTTCATCAATAAATAATCCTGGCTTGCAGATAGAAGCGTCCTCAGCCTGCATGGAGCCGAATTATATGAAGTGAATGACGATTGCGTATTGTATTCCTGATTTGATATTTTGTGCTAGAAGTACGTGGCCTCTCTCGCACTATAGATCCTGATTTGATATTTTGTGCTAGAAGGACGTGGCCTCTCTCGCACTAGAGATCCTGATTTGATATTTTGTGCTAGAAGGACGTGGCCTCTCTCGCACTAGAGATCCTGATTTGATATTTTGTGCTAGAAGGACATGGCCTCTCTCGCACTAGAGATCCTGATTTGATATTTTGTGCTAGAAGGACATGGCCTCTATCGCACTAGAGATCCGGATTTGATATTTTGTGCTAGAAGGACATGGCCTCTATCGCACTAGAGATCCGGATTTGATATTTTGTGCTAGAAGAACATGGCTTCTGCCGCACTAGAGATCCCTGTCACTCTAATCTATTCAGTTGTCTATCAGCAATGTTCCTTCCCAACGTTTATGCGTTGCTATTTTACGTGCGAGTTTATTGAATAGGGAAATATGTCGATGAAACCGTCAAAATGTTTATTTGAGGCCAAGTAAACCCGAACCCCCAGCTTCCATGACATAATGGGAGGCGAGGCCAACACGCTACCTGCTCGGTCACCGTACTCTGTCATCATTTCTCGTTCCCGTTTGGTTTTCCCCACCATACGTTGGCGTTTGTGTTTTGTTGCGAGCTCCAGCGGGACCGCTTACCGCTAAAGGGATCTGATTTGGTTTGTATGTGAGTATATTGGATGAGTGTCAGGGGCGTCTTGCCCTTGGTGGTTTCCCTTCTTGAGATATGCGTCCTGCCCTATGGGGGAGCGTGCGTTGACTTTGCGTTGAGGCTCCAGTGCAAAACTACTACTCTGGAGTTTGTACGAGCCACGCATACAAAACATAGTACACTGAGACAGCACTGCACATCATTTGAGAGAAGATAATTAACAGCAATTTGAACCAGATGACAACATAGTTTGGCCGAGTGGTTTTATACGATTTCACTGACGTCAATAACTGAGCCCGTATTATCAATGCGTTCAAGTAACATGATCCCCCAAAACCACCAGTTGCCGTCGCATGCTCGTTTAGCATTCTTGGTAACATGTATTGTAAACTGCATCGTGAATTGACCTTATTCTTTATCAATAAAGTGTCGCTGCTAAATTAGGCATTCGTAGTATAAAAATCCCTAATTTTGAACTCATTTCTTTCAACACAGTCAAATTCTTGAAGAAGTATTGGTTACCTTGTTGATAGCTGGCCCGTTCATCTCTGAAGATGTTCACATAAACGAGTAATGGCTTCAGTGAATTCACGTGTTCCTATCCCGGTCATGATAACATCTGGCAATTTCTGGACCGATGAACGTTTTTTCCCTTTTTCAATTGAATCGTGAAGTGTGTCTGCTTTCAATCTTCACGTATTGGGAAATTCCTTCTCATCTTTCTACTGGCACCTTCGACACACAGAACATTATTTTTATTCTTTCTCACGGCACCGAAGCATTATCTTCGTTTTTCTTTCCTTATCCTCTTGAAATGGTAATAAATTCAACTTGAACTTTACCTAACTTAGTTACGCCTTCACTCCCATGACTCTAGTGAAAGCATAAGCCGTAATCAATTTCCAGAATTATGTGGTGTTGGCGGACAAGTTCTCCCGTCCAAGTGAAGGGCTCGACAACACAAGTCGCAGATCTTGTGATTTGATTCTGATATGAGCGTGAACTTGTACTCAGAGGTCGCTTATCTTTAGGCAAGCTCCATACCCTGCATTAGGAGTTGTATGAGAATGTGTGTGTGTGTGTGTGTGTGTGTGTGTGTGTGTGTGTGTGTGTGTGTGTGTGTGTGTGTGTGTGTGTGTGTGTGTGTGTGTTTGTGTGTGTGTTTGTGTGTGTGTTTGTGTGTGTGTTTGTGTGTGTGTTTGTGTGTGTGTTTGTGTGTGTGTTTGTGTGT
>SDVV010030751.1:0-11638 GCA_016164225.1 Gammarus roeselii
AGGCATCGTAGCTATTCTCTCTCTTCACCTCCATCTAGTCAATGACAAAGCACAAGGCATCGTAGCTATTCTCTCTCTTCACCTCCATCCAGTCAATGACGAAGCACAAGGCATCGTAGCTATTTTCTCTCTTCACCTCCATCTAGTCAATGACAAAACACAAGACATCGTTTCACTTTCATTACTAGCAAAAATATACAATAACAATATATACACACTTTTAATGCCCGAAATAAATGAAACAAATTGATTATATGATATCCCATAGCGGCCTCTACCTCCCTTACAGCCATACTAATCTCCAAGCTTTTTTGCTGCTTTTTATTCAAAAACATCACACGATTTTTCCCGTACATCTGGGTTTTTCCAGAAAATTGCCTTGGCTTTCCCGAACTTCCCGTAAATGAAAAAAAAAATCCCGGGGCTTTCCCGGACCTGTCGACACCCTGTAACCACGACTGCATAAATCGGGGTCAGGTATGTGCGAGTGTATGAAATTGGGTATAAAGTTGTCGATATGCGTTAAAACATGGAAAATGACATTAGAGTAAACAATTGCCAATGTATTGAATTAAGGGTTTAAATTAAATGCAATATTTCACTGTTCCTCTGTAATTTAGAATCTCTAGTCAATATTCCAAAGGTAGGAATACTGGATTATGATGAAAATGAATCAAGCTGACACATGTAAGAAAAAAAGCATCAAAAAGAGACATAAATAAAGCAAATTAATGAATATATGTCAAACACATACATGAAGTGCGTAGTAATAATAGATAAGGTAGTCTAAAGAAGTAAAGGCAACTCCGTGTGCTAACAATCGTGATGCCTAAGACAAGTTGTAATTTGTGACGAGGTCTTCATCGCGGACAAGCCAATGGATGGAGGGAGTAACCCTAATGATGTCAAATAAAGAGATGGATTCAATTCCCATACAATATATAGAACACTTCAGCCATGGGGGTATGTAATAACGAGTAAAGATCTCCAGGAGTGAACCACTTACAAAGCATGCAAATGACAGGTTCTTCGGATTAAAGTATGCCGATGAAGAAAATGAATGGCCCTACGATCGTGAACAGTGATAGCGATTCAAATAAGGTACTCGGTCCTAGTATTCAACGATGATAAAAATCATTAATTTTTTTAGTGTTTGGAATCCATACGACTATTTAAGGGAGAAATTTAATTTTCTATCATATTAATTACAAAACAGTAAAACTGCCTTGCAAAATCCGCTGTGATGTTCCCACTTCCATGGATGTAAGCCTTCTGTCCTCATTTTTCCTGTTATCCATGTCAAAATATGCCGCCTAAAAAATAATCGTATGGTTTTAGAGACATAACTAACATATAACTGATATCGAAAAATCTGGCATGAAAATATACGTAAACCTAATTAGTGCCAGGCGGACATGTGTGGAGTTAAGACCTATAATACCGATAGTAAGAATCGATGTCAATGTTAATTCAGATTAAATAAATATTGAACTTGTAGAAATTTATGTTCTTCACTCAAAATGACAAGTTAACAAATATCTGTTATTATTTCTTTGGTAACACGAGATGTCTGCAGTGGACGTGCAATTATAACTATTAACCGGAAGCAGTGGAAGTGCAAACTGCCTGCAGTAAATGTGCAACGGTGCCTAATAAGAAAATAAACCATTAAAGCATACACCATATATTCAAAGAACCACTATGCCAGAGAAGACGACCTAAGCACTCACAAGCTGGGCACGAGATATGATAACGGCGACTGCCAGCATTGGAGCTCGTCCGTAACTAATTACATGCAATACCCATACAACATACATACAACATACATACAACATACATACAACACACATACAACATACATACAACATACATACAACACACATACAACATACATACAACATACATACAACACACATACAACATACATACAACATACATACAACATACATACAACACACATACAACATACATACAACATACATACAACATACATACAACATACATACAACATACATACAACACACATACAACATACATACAACATACATACAACATACATACAACATACATACAACACACATACAACACACATACAACATACATACAACATACATACAACATACATACAACTAACTTAGCGTTCTCGCAGATCAATTTTTTTGAAACGATACCTTCAATCATAATTTTTTTAAACGATATCCGCAGTCATAATAACAATACTTATAATGTCCTAAAATGACCGTGTGTAAATGTGTGTATGTGTATGTATGTATGTGTATGTATTGTTCTGAAACGCTAACTCGCTGTAGCGGTCGCAAGACCCTTGTTCTGTTCGGAATCAGTACAAGGAGCCCTCAGGACACTGATAGACTCTTAAAGCACAACCACATATTAGACTATTGGATCACAACAATATACTGTATATAACAACTGGGCGAGGAATGGTTGGGAACACTGGCTGAGGACGCACGTGCATAGGCTAGGCTGATAGTACACAGATAGCTATAAGAGCGACTCGTCTGTCTTCATAGACCTTGACGAAACTGTGGTCGTTAGACCTGTGCGACTTGTGGTCGTTAGACCTGTGAGACTTATGGTCGTTAGACCCGTGAGACTTGTGGTCGTTAGACCTGTGAGACTTATGGTCGTTAGACCCGTGAGACTTGTGGTCGTTAGACCCGTGAGAATTGTGGTCGTTAGACCCGTGAGAATTGTGGTCGTTAGACCCGTGAGACTTGTGGTCGTTAGACCCGTGAGACTTGTGGTCGTTAGACCCGTGAGACTTGTGATCGTTAGACCCGGGAGACTTGTGATCGTTAGACCCGGGAGACTTGTGATCGTTAGACCCGTGAGACTAGTGGTCGTTTGACCCATGAGACTTGACAGTAGGTTCGACCGGAGTGACACCGTGTGCGTGTGTGTAGTCTCGATCTCGGCTGAAGGTCCAATGGGCCGAAACCGTCACTGCAGCCCGCCAGGTAGCACCACCGCCTGATGCAATGATGTAACGGCAGGACAAGAAGTGCGACCGGTCAGCAGCCACAGCCAACGTTCCCAACATGTATGTATGTGTATGTATGTATGTATGTATGTATGTATGTATGTATGTATGTATGAATATGTACGTATGTACGGACCTCATTCCGGGCATTGGAACTCATAGCTGGTCCACATGGGTCCATCCTTCCATATGAAGTAAGGCACCCGGGGAAGCAGTTTTCCTTCATGGTGGGAAATATTGAGGGACTGCTCCCTAGAGGGTTCAGTGAGAAGACAAAGGTTCTCGCTGAACTTGCATCCCATGAAAATACTCTGGTCATCTATCTCTCCGAATCTCATTTAAATTGCACAATTAAAGATTCGGAGATTTACATCAGAAACATGGTGCCATTTAGAATGGACCGAAACGGAAGAGAAAAGGGAGTCGTAATAACGTACGTGTCAGAAAAGTTTGCACTCCTAACTGAGGTGATCATGGGAGAGTCGAACTCTTTTGTGGAGGTGCTTGCCCTACACATAACCCCCCTAAGCCCCGTCTTAATAAATCTGTACCGCCCACTTGGATGTGAGGTGGCACGCTTCCAACCAATCATAACTAAATTGAATAGCGTTTTAGAAAATTCCTCCAAGCCTATGCCAGAGTTGGTTGTGGTTGGGGACTTCAATTTGCCACACGTGTGCTGGCAAAAAAATGAGACGTGTCATGGAGGCACTAACCAAGATAACATCCAGGCAGAGTTGCTCTTCACCTTCTCTGAACAGTGGCGCCTCAATCAGATGATGGACGCGCCCAGAAGAGGCACAAACATCCTCGATTTATTCTTTACAAACAACGATGAAATAGTCCACAGTATTAACATCGATAAAACCATTTCATCGGAACATAATCTCATCAAGATCACATCCAACATTAGGGACGCTGAGACACAGAGTCGGTAGAAAAACGAACCGAACCACAACTACAGACTTTGGTGACCTCAATGTCTTTGGCGCGGCGACCGACTGGACGAATATTGCACGCGAGTTGGGTAAGATTGACTGGCGCACTCAGATGGAGGACATCTCTGATGAAAAGCAATATGAATTCTTGATTTCCAGAACACTCCAGATTGCGACTAAATACGCACCGCTTTGCAGATTAAAGCCCGTATCATTCATCCCTCGAGACCGTAAAATACTGATGCGTAGGAGATGCAACTTGAAACGCAAAATTGCGAAGGCATCGGATGGAAAGATGGAAATGAAAATCCAAGAGAGGGTGGCACAACTGTAGGAACAACTGAGAGAGTCCCACAGGCGGGAAAAAATAAAGGGAGGAAACAGCTGCAGCTGACGCAATCAAACAAACTACAAGTATTTCTTCAAGTAAGTCAAAAACAAAGCCACAGTTAAAGCAGCTGTGGGCCCCTCGTCGACTCGGCCGGTCGGGTGACCTGCTCGACAGAGGAGGTAAGCGAGGCCCTGAGGCGTCAATATGAGGGAGTGTTTAGCCGGCCTCTTACTAACTGGGCAATTACTGATACGAGCTCGTTTTCGATGTTGGGAGTAAACAGCAGCCCACGCTGACAGAAATCGACTTCCAAACGTTTGAGATATTAGATGCCATTAAAGAATTGAGGATAAACTCTGCTGCAAGACCAGACAATTTTCTGGCGATTCTCATCAGGAATTATGCTGCATAGCTCTTTGTACCTCTCCATGTCCTCTGGAAGACTTTCAAGACTTTCATTGTAGATAAGATCACTCCTATCTACAAGGGAGGCTCAAGATCACTTCCAAAGAACTACAGACCTGTTGCATTGACCTCACACATCATAAAGGAATTCGAGAAGGTCATTTGCAAACGCATTGTCTTCTTCCTGGAAGAAGGAGATAGGATGAATGCTGGGCAGCATGGCTTTCGGGGAAGGAGGTCCTGCTTGTCGCAACTACTGACTCCCCACAATCATATTCTACAAGCGCTTGAATGTGGAAACAGCCTGGATGTGGTGTACCTCGACTTCGAAAAAGCGTTCGACAAGGGGGATCATGCGGTACTCCTCCACAAGATGCGAGATCTTGGCATTGTGGGCGGAGTCGGACGCTATATTGGGGCATTTCTCAGCGACAGAGTGCAGGTTGTGGCTGTTGACGGCTGTGTGTCGGCGGAGTCGCAAGTGGAGAGCTGAGTTCCACAGGGCTCAGTACTTGGACCGATTCTCTTCCTGATACATCTCTTCGACATTGACAATGAGGTTAAATCGGCCCGTGGTACCTAATTCGCTGACGACACGAGAGTGTCGGGTAGTGTAGCGGATGAAGGAAATACTGAAGCTCTCCAGGAGGACCTTACCCTGCTCTACAAATGGGCGGACACAAACACCATGAGATTCAATAGTAGCAAATTTGAACTCATTAGGTACGGCACCAACGATGGACTGAAGGAGCAAACCGGCAACAGATCATACGACGATAGTCCCATCGTTGCAGTGACTAATCTCCGGAACCTGGGTGTCACAATGAGCAGCGACGCTTTTTTTGCTGCACACATTTGTGAAATAACACGCGAAGCCCGTAATCAAATGATCCTGCGGGTCTTTGTAACAAGAAAAGAGACCCACGCTCATTTTGTTCAAAACAATTACTATCCCAATCCTTGAATATTGCTGCCAGCTTTGGGACCCATGGAAGGGCAGCGAACGTCGGGTGCTCGAGGGCGTTCAGCGCACCTTCACGAGCCGAATCCGATCAGTCCAACATTTTGATTACTGGGGAAGGCTGAGAGTGTTGGGTCTCTACTCGCTGGAGCGTAGACGAGAAAAATACATCATCATCCACGTATGGAAAAATACTTCGTGATCATGTCCCAAACCTGGATGGCGGCTCGGCGATTAAGGAAAAATGGAACCCAAGAAGAGGACACTCTGCGAACAGGGCCGAATCAACAAGAGAGCACTCGAACGAGTGGTCACACAAAGGATGAAGTCGCTCTTCTATCGGGGGCCTGCTCTCTTCAACTCGCTCCTGCAGTGGGAGCGGGATGAAAATTGCTCTACGGTTGTGGAGTTCAAGCGGGTGCTAGACAGGCTCCTGAGGATCGTGCCTGACCAGCCCAACATGCCCCACTACAGTGTCCGGGCACTGAGCAACAGCATACTCGACCAGTTGGCTCTAATGAGGGTGGGCGGAAATTTTCCAGCCCGTCCCCCACCAGACATGGCATCTACTTGATCCCTCCTCACACCCGCGACTTCGCGGGGACAGCAAGTTGGGTGGAGCTGCTGTCGAGGACGTCGGCGGTGCACCAGTATGGCCGATGGCGTAATGCGCCTAGAACACACCTTCAGGTGTGTGTGTGTGTGTGTGTGTATGTGTGTGTGTGAGTGCGCGCGTGTGTGTGTGTGCGTGTAGGTTGTGTGGTTGTGTGTGTGTGTGTGTGTGTGTGTGTGTGTGTGTGTGTGTGTGTGTGTGTGTGTGTGTGTGTGTGTGTGCGTGCGTGTGTGTGTGCGTGCGCGTATGGTAGGTAGAGATGTTGATGCTGTTACCCATATTTACTTATTACGCATTACCTCGTTTATTAAATGTATGCTTACAAAAAGGTTTTATTTCCATTATAAAAAAATCATCACTCACTACCCTCTAGTAAGGGTTTCACGCTGATTGATGTTTGGTGGTTCAAAGGACATGGTGTCGCTAATGGCCTCATGTCTGCCCCCATTAGATGGTTGTTAGTGATTTATGAGTGTGCTGTGCACGAGCGGTGGATGAATATTTGGTCTTGGTTCTTATTCTCTTACTAAGCTTATGACTAAAACATTATTTTCAGTACGCTTTGTTGCCACACATTGTTCTAATGGGATGTCATACACTAGTTGATGATATGGAATCAATCTCGGTAAATTGTTCTTGCTGTGTGGAGAACAGTCAGGTTTGTTTTGAAAATTTAGATGGCGAATTTGAGTGCGTGTAACTCTCCAGGGAAACCGAGGCTTCTTGAGGAAGGGTAGCCAAATGAGGGAAGGCCCAGCGAACATCGGTAGCTTTCACTCTGACGAGTTTTTGAGCTATCAGAGTATATATGACGGCAACCAAAACTTGCAACCTCGAGTACTCTCAAAAATTCTTGTAGGTACATCTTGGGTGGAGCATTTGCTTCGGGTTATACCTGTAAGTCTAAGCTAACTGGCGGCGGGTTGATCATCAACTAGTCATGCGGATTCGAAGAATTTGGAAAGAGAATGAAGGTTGATAGCCTTGCGAGTGATGTCTAGCGGGGCCAGTAGATTGTCCACACGTACGAAAAATGGCAGTCAGAAATTACTTGGAGCCATTAAGAGACTTTTATTATAAATATTGGTGATCGTGTTAAGAGCTGGGATGTTGATTAGACCCTTAGTGTTGAAGTTGTATTGTAGCGGGACATTAATTCGTCGACGAGAGGGAGCGGAAGTGCGTTGGCTGTAGTGCATTCAAGGATTCAATGAGAGTACCGGTTCCGATGTGCTTAGTATTGCACATGATTGTGGAAAGAGGTCCGATACTTGTTTTGGATATTGAATTGTAAACAAAGACACCGTAACCAAGACGTGACCGAATCAACGACCGAATCAGTGTCCTGTACGAGCTTTTATTGTACCGCACGGACCCAGAAACATGATAGAGTCTCCGTATATTAGGGTTGTGTCGAGTAGCGTTATGGCTGGTTTTAGGTGTAGATCAATGACGCGAGGAAAATGCAAGGATTAGTTTTAGACGGGGAAACTTGAAAGCCGCTTAAAGAAGCTCTACTTCCAACTTGGCCTCAACACTTTCTGAGTTCATGTTGAATTGTTAGAAGGCACTGTTGTTTTTAGCTTATTTGAAATTGGTTCGCGTGTAATGAAGAGAGCAGTTGCTCGTCACGGGGGAGGATGTCTGCTAGCTGATCGATTTCAAGGATAAAAAGGCGAAGCATATTTATCTCCCCTGAGGGACGCAAATTTTCCCTCGGATAAGTTGACCTTCGAGATTCGCTTCTGCAGAAATAGTTGGATTTGCTCTTTCACATCCAAGAAAATGGAACCCACATGACCCCCGGAATAAAGCCCGTCGAGTGTCTTATTCTAGTCGAACGAGATGATCTGCAGTGGAGTGGTACTTCCGGCCGCCGTACTTGATGTTGTCGAGGCCTGTACACAATTTCGGGGTAGTCGACGAGGCGAGGTTTATCACTCATTCCATCAACTTACTGGGGACCGTAGTTGGAGTAATATGGCAGTCGTTAGGTCGGTCACCGAGACATTTTCCGGGTTTGGTGATAGGGATGATTACCGATCTACGTTAGAGGTCATGAAAAAAATCATTTGAAAACACTTCTAGGAGGTACTCGTGAGCCCCTTCAGGGAGAAGTTTGATCATATTGATGTGCACCCGGTCTGGCTCAGATAAAGTTTCACGGGTATGGTCAGTGGAATAATGTAGTTTGTGGATAGAGAAAGGTTTATTGTAGAATATCCGGCTGAAAGTCAGTGCAGATTGGTCAACTCGTTCTGCAAAGAAAGAATAAATGGAACATCCGTCAGAAAGAATGTGGATAGGTCGCTAGGTGCATCCCTGGATAAATCAGATTTCTTCCTACACTTGGTTGAGGGGTGCATTACGGTTGATATTGGTTGACTACTTGGGTCCAGCTTTCTCGTTCTTCTCCATGGTTAGTTTCCGGAATTCGGTGGACAAAAAATTCCATGCAGCCTGTTACGCCTTTTTATACCTATGGGCACCACCGCGGTATGGAAATGAAAATTGAGGGGGAATATTGAACCTGCATGCGACAGCTGCAATAAAAAAATAATCATAGGTATCGTGCCACGCGGTATGCGTTAAATATTCCTACCAACTGGCTTTTTGGTTGTTGAAAAGAGGTTCTTGAGCAGGAGGGTTGTTGGGTTGGTTGAAGAGGAGGAATTTCATGACAGGGTTATGCTCACTTGGGTGCTATAGGCAGGATTCCGCACACAATTTGGAGCGCCAATGTGAGGAACATAGGGATAGATCGATGGCAGTTCCGCTTTCGAGGCTGACCCGGGTGGGTTGTCCGCTACAGAGAAATGCATGTTGAGAGAATCTTAAGTGTTGGCAATTATCACTCTCCTCCAGTCTGTTTTCTCGCATCCCCAAATTTTTGTGGTAACTGTTAGTCTTTAAGAAGTAGTAAAGGAAGGGACAGTTGGCAAAACAGTTTGGACATCAATGCTTACTACATTCGGTGACTTTGTGACGTGTTGAAAGATACCATGCACTGCTGTATGTCTTGTAATGCATATCGTCACAACGATTGCTTGAAGTTCTGTTGCCAGGGAGGGGGTGATGCGTTACGTTCCGGTGGACCACGAGGGCCACTCCGCTGTGAGCCGTCACATTGTGGTGGCCACAGCGGTGGTATGTGATGTATTGGGGAATTGTGAAAGCGGCAGTCTCCGGCAGTTTAATCGCTTGAGGGCCTGTCACCAATAACTTGTAGGTGGAAATTAGCGAGTTACTTGCATTCTTTGCTCCTAAGTCTTTGGCAGATCTACTGAAGTATTGCGTAGTTCATTTCAAACGTATTTATGTTCAGATCTTGTTGGTCTGAAGTGGTCCGGTGGATTGCGTGTAATTTTTTTTATGGCCATGCCTTGGTCTGACTGTGAGACTTGGACCTGAGAGTCCGCCGTCTGTGGTCTTTTACGAACTTTTTGGCCTGCGAGTTTTTCTGAATAGTAGCCGGTGGGTTATCTGGGTCAGATGGATAGCTAAGTTGCGATGCGATTTCAGGTAGAAGTCCTTCGTAGTAGATTTCCCTCGCGCCCACACGCAGACGAGGATTGCTCTCGTTGGTGAGAGGCTCTGGAGTAGGGCATAACATATAGGAGTTGAAATAATCTTTTTAGTTTTCGTTGAACGCAGTCTCGGTTACGATAGACCCATGTCGATCTGCAGCATTAGCACAACGATTTACCGTCCGCAGACAGTTTCTTGTCTTGTTACGTTGTGGTTGCTGGACATTGAACACCTCGAGATCGACGTCGAAGATTTCAACGTTTTTAGTTTTTCTTCCCTCTTACAGTGGTGGGGCTTGTTGTGTGGTCAACAGAGGGTGTGACATCCCTCGCGGAGTCCACCTGGCCATCAATGGGTACATTGTTAGGGCCACTCGCCTCTATGACAAGAGCGATTGTTGGACTGGGTGTTGCTTTTAAGGTGTTGAGGTCGTGTCAGCCAGTTGTGACGATGATGCATGGGTATCGTCTACGGGGTTAGATTTTTTAGTTGGTTGAACTAATTTGGGCAATTAAGTAGAGTTGCATTTTCGTGTTGTCAGATTTCAAAGGCTCACTTTCGTGTGACTTGCGGTTATAGTGTACAGCAGTTTCTTTATGATCGATATGAGTTTTGGGCAGTCTCAGTCGTCTGCCTCCTGAAGGCATGACCAGCGATAGTCCTTAGATTGAAAGGCTTCCGTTCGACTTGCGGTTATAGTGTACAGCAGTTTCTTTATGATCGATATGAGTTTTGGGCAGTCTCAGTCGTCTGCCTCCTGAAGGCATTACTAGCGATAGTCCTTAGCTTGAAAGGCTTCCGTGCGACTTGCGGTTATAGTGTACAGCAGTTTCTTTATGATCGATATGAGTTTTGGGCAGCCTCAGTCGTCTGCCTCCTGAAGGCATGGCCAGTGATAGTCCTTAGGTAGAAAGGCTTCTGTGTGACTTGCGATTATAGTGTACAGCAATTTCCTTATGATCAATATGAGTTTTAGGCAGCCTCAGTCGTCTGCCTCCTGGAGGCATGGCCAGTGATAGTCCTCAGGTTGAAAGGCTTCCGTGTGACTTGCGGTTGTGGGAATTATTTCCTTTCCCATATCACTTTACACACTGATCTTTCTTTACAATACACTTCAATAGGATCGACACATTATTTTTCCTTTGATTTCTAAGAATTGGGCATATATAACACATCATGATGATACGCAACGGGAACTTACTTGGGTTTGTCGGGATTTCTGTCGTCATCGGATGGCCACTTCATGTGGCGTCTTTTCTTTAATACGCTGTCGTCGCTAACGGTCATTGAGTGCTACAAATCTAAATATTTACTAAAACTGCGTCATATCTAACTGGCAGGGTTAGTTCTTTCTAACTGCTACAGTCACTAACATTATTTTTCTAGTCAGTAGTTGAGTTAAAGTATCCAAAAGGTGCTTCACATCCTTGAGCGAACCGCAACGAAACGACACTCAGTCATTGTTAAACGTGAACTGAACCCCTCAGCTTCTTACCCAAGCGGCGATCATCTTTCAAGCTCGCCGGTTGATAACAACATACGCACGGACACTCAGGACATTTTTGAACACAAGATGGTTTACTTCAATCTACAACAACTACGACTTACGCTTTCTTGGCGTAATTAAAAACTACCATACCACAGAAATGAACTATTTCAATGTTATATATATATAAACCTTAGAATGACTTACTCCCACAACAGGGGGATACTTGTTTTTTAAAGAATTGCTCTATGACGACAGGGGAAATTCATCTGACAACAGCAGTAGTGGAAATTTACAACGGCAGTTGGGAAAGGGCTACCCCATCTGAACCCAAGAAACGCTCACTCACGCAGAAAACAAGATGGTTTTCGAAAT
>SDVV010030752.1:0-11638 GCA_016164225.1 Gammarus roeselii
GCTAAGCAAGTGAGGTGCCGCTACCGATCGTAGATCAGCTAAGCAAGTGAGGTGCCGCTACCGATCGTAGATCAGCTAAGCAAGTGAGGTGCCCGCTACCGATCGTAGATCAGCTAAGCAAGTGAGGTGCCCGCTACCGATCGTAGATCAGCTAAGCAAGTGAGGTGCCCGCTCTACCAATCGTACACGGTAGTGTGCACACAGCAAAAAGTAATTATTTTGTGTTCGGAATGTTTTTTATTTCTCGACGGCAGTGCGTTCAGATTTTGCGAGCCAAAATAAACTGTGTTGTCGAGATTTCGAATAAATAAAATTTTTTTTGAACTGAAAGCGGGCGAAATCGAAGACGCTTTCAGTAGCTTTCTAGCGTTATTGGCAAATATTTGAAGCTGCACCAAATTTCGCGACGTCGAAATTTTGTTCACAATTTAGATCCGTGGAATAGGGTCCATTTAATAACAAGTCATTTAACGCTTCAAAATTGTCTAGTTTATCTTTTAGAGCTTCTTAATAATTACCATCAAAAAATATGCTCACGAATGACGAGCGTTTTGAAGAAGGTTATTTTGCATTAAACCGACCGACAATGGTACTGACTTGAACTTTAACTCGTGCTCTCCCCTAAATTACCAGAAATCTATCGTAGAATCGTTTGTCACTGGAGCACTGAAACGTTCATCTGATTGGTCGTCTTCTCACTCTAAAATAAAGAGACTCTAAAAATCTTTCGTCAGCTGCCTCTATCCTCAAGCTATTGTCGAACGCATCGTCAAACATACCCTGGAAAAATACCCTGCTGACAGCATTGAAATTTCAATTAGTAGTTCGAAAATTATTTTGTTCAACTTACCAACCTTACGACCATCAAGCAAGAGCAAAAATTCGTGAGAAGCATTCTACGAGATCATGTCAAGGCATCTGATGATCATAAAATCGTGAAATTAACAAGATTTTACACAACATACAAACTCTCCTCATTATTTTTAACCAGACCACGGAAAATCAGCGCAGGAAAGGCGCAGGTGGTGTACCGCTTCACATGCCTAGTTGATGGCTGTGTTGCCTCCTCGTATGGCAGACACACCACTTGCACTTTGGAGTGTAGAAGCAAGCAACACCGCTACAGCAATAGCAGCATCCACCTGCACTTCACTGAAGATCACCAATCCGTCCCCAGTATCATAACTGACTGTTTCTTAATCATGTATTTTTTTCTGATAAATTACAATTCAAAATAGCGGAAGCAATTTTAATCAGACAATTGAATCCATTCATAAATGTTAAACATCAAGAAATGTCAAATATTTTAAATATATATATAAAAAATTCTAGTCAAGTTTTGAATAATTTACAAATTTGATAAACCTTTTTTATTTTCTTCCAGACCTCTCTTCCTCTGAAGATGGTTACAGTGCAGTAACCGGTACGTTAGATTAAATAAACCCCTTCTTTTCGATAGCCGCTGTCTTTTATTTTCCGATTTGTTCTTCGAAGAGTGGATAATCATGGAAATGAGCATTTTAGGAAGCTTGTAAACACTTGAACTCAATTTGAAAATTAAATCCGATCAACTGTTCAGTAGCGAGCGAAAAATCGTTTATGATTTAAAACTACGTGAAATCTTCAATGTCCATTCTGCGCTCTATATTTGAACTCGTCGGAAATTTGATTAATATTACCCATTAAGAGGCTTTGTCCACACATAGTACCATAAGAAATTCCTTTATGAAGTTAAATTCCACGTGGGGAAAGTCGAATTTGTTGTTTTCCGGTTACAGACTAACCTTTAACAAAATTTTGCTCACTGCGGTACCTTCACCCTGTCTTGAAAATAAGGCTATCGCAATGTACTGAACAAAAGTTTAAGGGGTTGATTCGTAAGGGTACTGGTACGCTGGTTGGGTACTAGTGGTACTACCCATTAGTGGTAGCCTGGCAGGGCGCGACAGCCGATGACCGGAGGGCTTTGATCAAAGATGCCGATTTGCCAGCGCGCGTCTTCGGCTTAACTGGGAAGTCATATGACTGTGTTCCTTTTTTGGTAGCTGGGAAGAAGGCACAGAGAAAGAATAGAACGACAATGTAAGGCACGTCTGAGTACTGTTATGGAAAAGTTGAGACCTCTCAGCCGTCGCAATGTAAAAGACTGAGATTTTCTGTACGCTCGTTCACAATTATTTGTTTCTGTCCCCACATGATGGGAAAATATGAGTGCGTTCATGCTCATATCCGAAAGGGTTACGACTAGCATTTTCTTTAATCATTGGCCAACTACTAATAATCGTTGTGTACATATTTGAAGATTCGTCATACAATGCTGTCTTTCTAAATTTGTCGCGCATTTCTAGCTATTCAGATTCGCCATACTTTTAAATTTATCATCCATTTCTAGCATTTAAGATTCGTCATCAATTTCTAGCCGTCTAGATCAGCCATACATTTCTAGCTTTTTGGATGATTTTTGTGCTAAAATTCTAGGTGAGGTAGTATGTTATATCAAAGTTGATTGTTTCGTCACAACTAATTAGGATATTTCAGAGAATTATATATCCCCATTGACCTCGGTTCAGCCATCATTCTTCTGTCGAAGTTTCCTGTTGATTTAACAGGAATAAAATCGTGCTATTTAAATGTTAACTAAATTTCGCGTCATCGAAATTCTGTTTCCAATTAATACCCGAAGAATAGGTTCCATTAAATAATATGTATTTGAAGGGGAACAAATAGGAATTCCCGTTTGAAGAAAAGCGCGCGAATGCATGCGTGCCCGAGGAGAAGGCTCGCTCTACACACCGAGCTAGCACAGCGTGTAGAGAAATTAGGCACTGAATGACTTTATTGTCTTTGGTCCAGCAGAGACACTCGTTTTACCTAGATCTGAATTGCGTATATTTTATTTAGATTCGTGAGAGTGACTGAATCATTTCAAGTCTGATCGTCCGATTCCCACGAGCTCGATCCAACTGCAAATGCACAGCAAATGTACAGGATTTTTTTTAGTAATTTGGCACAAAAGTTTGCTAGACTTGGAACTAGTTCATTCCGCCCATAAAAAAAATCTCTTTCACATTTGTTCAATAATGAACGCGCTTTTCCATCATTTCTTTATTTTTGCTCATCGAGGTGATTTTTGTTAACCTTGGATATGTTTCTTTTCTCTTCAGAGACGATGTGGCTACTCTTCATAGTATTCGCAGCAGCCGCCAGTGGACAGGATGATGATTTCACTGATTCCGTATACTTGGACCTTGCTATGACAGGGTACGACCCTTTCTGCTTGAATTCTTTGCTTCAGCCGAACCCTGGACGCCGTAACAAGCTCTTGGAGCCCCTACAAACTCCGATTTCAAATCTTGAGGACAAAGTTATACCCAACCGATTCATAAATGATGTGGAGGAGACTCAATGCTTTCCAGATTTCTTGGTCCAAACAGTCACAAATTATATAGAGTTGCAGAAGTACGCTACCTCCTCTACGTTTCAACTTTCCTCTGACCTAAATGACGGATCATCTGTTCGTTATGATAACTTTGCTGCATGTGGAACTGGGAACATTCAAAGAGATCGTGACATGCTCAAGTTTTTCAAGGATACTGGCGGCGAAGTGGTATTGGTTTCTTCTGAGTGTGTTACTCGCATTATTACTATTTCTCCCTTCCAACCATTGGTGTTCACGCCACAATTTGAAACTGTTCTTGTAAACCTTCACAAGGCAGCTTCAAATCCAGCTTCGGAAATCAGCGACCAGACATTTTCCAACTTGGTGTGGTCCTACGGGACGCACTTCTCCAAACGAACTCATTTAGGAGCCAAAGCAATCTTTGGAAAATTGTTTACGAGCCGTTCAGCCACACGCCGGGAACAGAACACCCGTCGTCTGTGTGTACGAGAGGCGGCCAAAGAGGTTATGATGTCGTGCAAGCGATGGTGCAATGAGACGACTCTAACGCGCTTTGCCAAAGCATCGTCAGTGAGATGTCAGGATAAAGAACAGGATGTGTTAGCGGCTGTAATAGGGCCATTACCAAAAGGACATTTGGAAGATTGGATCTCACAGGCAGAAGAGTATCCTGATCCAATTTTTAATTCTTTAGAACCCATATCAACGCTGTTAGAACGAGAGTGGATGTCTTCAAATCCCGAAACAAGGAAGATTGACAAACGAAAATTGAAAAGTTATTTCGATGATAAATTAGAAGACCGCACCAACAAAATGTTGACAGGAGGATTTGGCCAAGCGCAATTGAAAGGTTGCGGAGTAAACAGCCGATGCGACCCTGGGGCTCAGTGTCACAACGAGCCCAACACGGAGTCTGGATACAGATGCTTGAACAAAGATGGTGAGTGGAATCGCTTTTCTAATTCAGTTATTCACTACATACAGCAACTCGGAAACGAAATGTTTACTTCATAGATATGGGTTACAGTTTTACAGCTGCAATTAGATGCAATACGGCAATGTAAATTTCTTGAAATGAACTCCTAATGACTGATGATCTTTTTTGAATTGGTAATTTTTCATTGGAACATTTAAAAGAAATCGTGTCTCTTTCTATAGCTTTGGAGTGATGGTATCTTACAATGCACCATGAAAAGGTATAGTAGAGTAAAGCAGTGATTTTTTTTTCTTCCTAATTTGGGTATTGAAAAAAAAGTTCTTCCATGAATAGAAGTTGCCTCGATACTCTTCTGGTCTCTTTTTTTATACAGTTTTGAAGTTATCAAGCAATGCTATACGTAATGTTTGAGCTTTAGTTTCTACAAATAATAGACGATGGTGGGAGGCATGATCGTTCAGTATTGAACAAATGTTTGATCGTCTTTTCAAAATCGTGTCACGATCATAAATCCACAATATACAGAAAAATTTAATTTCAGGAGCGATCTTGATTGTTTTCTTCAATGTTTAGATTTGATTTAATTTGACTCTCATTTCCACCAGAGCCTCAACGCGAGTCATAATAGGCTACCCCTTAGGGCTCGATGATCATGGATTCCAGTAGGGTCGCACCTCAGTGTGCGAGAAAAAACAACGCTGTTAATGTTAGAAAAAATTGAAAAGTTTAGCTATGTCAGACGCGCGCTGATGAGCACAAGAAAATTGCTAAGATGAAACTGATCTCCGCTTCCAATCATTTAGAACTTCAAGAGTAATGTGTACGCCCTAGCGTGCGTACGAATCCGAATCCCCGCCTCCAATTTTTTTTTAAATGTTTCAATGTAAAATTACCATCGTCGAGACTGGTACAAGGTTTGCGGCTACACGGACAAAGTCAGCTCCGACAGCAACGCAACACAATGCGCACAGCTGCGCGGTCTACTATAGTAGAGGTACAATTTTATTACGCCCTACGTGGGAGTCTGCATTAACTTCGCGTTGGCACTCCGGTGGAACATGGGAGCGAATAATTAAATTAAAAACGATTTTATTAATCAGGTAAGATAGAGACTCAGACGAAACGAATCCCCGCCTCCAACCTTTCAGAACTCTAAGAGTAATATACACACGCGCCAGTGCGCACAGATAGTATCGTTGAAATTTGTACAAGATCTATGGCATCAGAGATTAGGTCAGCTCCAACGCAACGCGTCACAAGGTCTTATAGCTACGCAGTCCAGATCTACCACAGAAACTACATATGGTCCGTGCATGCGCGAGCGAGCACAGACTGAAGAAAAAACACACATTCACAAAATCACGACCAGGAACTCCCGCAAAAATACACTAGCATTATTATACATGACAAAATTGTGGATCATGAAGAAGAAAGTAAGGTCAGGGGGTTTAGGGTGGAGGGGCATTGGTCCCTTGGGTTCCATAAGAGCCCGACGGATCCCGGAGGGTAACCAAAGTCCCCCAGGTCTTCCCGAGCTCCCCGAGACTCCTCGTCTCGGCTCATCTCTGCTTGTCTCTAATCCTTTAGGCCAGCCTCTGTGCCACTAATCCGCGGACTGTAATAATTATTTGTTCTACGCGAGTATTTCACATAAATACATTTTCTGTGTATGGATTTTACAGCGTGGGGAGTGGAAAGCAGGGGTCCCAGGGTCAGAAGGGCCTCAAGCGGGTCCCAAAGTTTTTCAAGGGGGTCCCAAAGGGTCTCATGGGTGTCACAAAGGGCCCCGGAAGGGTCCAAGTGGGTCCTCCCAAATCCTCCTGGTCTTCCAAGTCCCCCGGGTTCCCAAAACCTCGAGTCCCCTAAGTCCCGCGGGTTACAGTTGAAACCCATCCGTTCTTCAACGATACCAAACGAATTATATACATCTCCCGTTACACGCCTACAACAGACCTCGGTGTTTTCGCTGAAGGTCTAGCTAAAGATTACTGAGATACCGAAGTCCGTCAAGCAGCTTGGATGAAATCACGTTACGCAAGTTCAACTGCATACCAAATTACCTTCCCAGGACACGACGCACCGGAATTCATAGTAATCACGGGTGAACAAGGAAGAACCAAAACCTACCCAGTTGAAACGTGGACGACTTACAAATAAGCTACAGGCACCCTAGCATCTTAACAATTCAACAGGAACTCCAGAAATGTCTAAACCTAGTTGGGAACTGGGCCTCCTTAAATGGATTCCGATTCTTGCCCTCCAAAACGAAAAGCATGCACTTTACTCATGTTCCCGGCTTACACCTAAAACCAGCCCTAACGCTGAACAACACTCCGCTAGTATAAGAGGAATCAATGGAATTCCTTGGTCATGTGTGGGACCCTAAACTCACATGGCGACCTCATATTGCAGCCCTGGAGACTCGCTGCCAAAAAGCAACCGGACTTATCCTCTCTGTAACCTTCTTGAAATTCGGAGCCAATATGGACACCGGCATGACGCTATTCAGAACAATAATACATACGCTCGCGCATTGACTATGGAGCAAATGTTTACGGTTCAGCAGCCAAAACTACCCTTGAACTTCCATCATCGTAAATAACGCCCTGCGTATCACAACCGGTGTGTTCAGTTCCATACCCATCGAATCCCTGAATGTGCTTACTAACGAGCTTCCTCATCCGCTCCGAAGAGACAAACTCTCCCTACAGTACTATTTTAGGGCAAGGAGCTACATTAATAGCCCAGCACTCAGTGACGTCACCAACATTCTTGATAAACGCCTCTTTGCGGCTAAGAAGAACATATGCCCACCATTTTTTCTACGCGTGGACAACTTGCTGACCTCGCTGAACATCTGTCGCAAAGTAATCAAGCCTTCATTCTCCTATCGAATTCTTCAAATCAACACACCAACGTGGATGATCAGCCCACCACTAGTCAACCTAGATTTGCAAACGTACCCCAAAACAACAACCCCAACCAACACGTACCGCTGAGAATTCTCTCGACTACTTGATGAACTGTACTCAGAGCACCGCCATATATTCAGTGACTGCTCCAAAACATCGGAAGAAGTGGGAGCTGCCGCCGTAGGCGAGGGGACCTAGCATTCGGCCACCCTACCCCAAGAGGCCTCTGTATTCTCTGCAGAGCTGCACGCACTCGAATTGGCCATCTCCATTACAAAAAGAGACCGCCTCCCAAAATGTGTTATATTTTCAGACAGTCTGAGTGCTCTCACCCAGCTGAAAACTCTGCACTCTGACCACTCTCCCCTTAGAAAATGCAAACCGACCTATTCACGATGTCCGAGGCTGGACAAGCGGTCGAGTTCTGCTGGATCCATGGACACGCAGGAATAAGAGGAAACTAATGCGCAGATTCCCTCGCCAAACGAGTGTCTACCCAGCAAGAACAATTCATCTCCATACATTACCGAGACTGGTTTCAGTCATCAACTCGCGAATAACATCACGATGGAACGACTCCTGGCGACAGAGAGGACAAACAATGCTTGCAGTTAAACCATCCGTGGGAGAATGGGACACCAGGTTTTCTAATAGGGGAGACCAAGTCTTCAATAACCGTCTATGCAAAGGACACACATGGATAACTCACAACCACCTAATGGACGTAGACATGGAACCGGACGCACCACCAAGTGGCAATCAGCGCGCAGCAGCCCGAAATCATCTGTCCGCAGCCCCCCGAACTCGCTGTCCTCCCTGCATATTAATTGAAAATTTTAACTTTAACTTGGTGCACAAAGCTGTGCAGAATCAACAGATCGTCGTGCCCTAAGGGGTGCATTCAGTGACTGCAAGTTGAAACTCCGGTGGAGAACAGAGGGAGCTGCTACTACCCTTCTACGTTAAACCTACTCTGTGTCTGCATTGAACCTGCTCTGTATCTGCGTTAGGCCTACTCTGTATCTGCGTTAGACCTACCCTGTATCTACGTTAAACCTGCTCTGTGTCTGCGTTGAACCTACTCTGTATCTGCGTTAGACCTACTCTGTATCTGCGTTAGACCTACTCTGTATCTGTGGGACCGCCTTGCGGGGGAGTCCGCATTAACTTCGCGTTGGGACTCCGGTGGAACATGGAAGCAACTACTACTGCTACTCTGTATCTGCGTTAAACCTAATCTGTATATATGTTAAATTTACTTTGCATCTGCGTTAAACCTACTCTGTATCTGCGGTAAACCTACTGTGTCTACGTTTTACCTACTCTGAATCTACGTTGAACCTACTCTTAATCTATGCTGCACCTACTTTGCCACTCTTCAATTGCCCTACGGGGGAGTCTGCATTTACTTCGCTTTGGGACTCTGGTGGAAAACTGAAGCAACTACAACAACCACAACGACAACAGCCAGTCGACTAGTCTCCGCTCGCCTCAGCCTGCCTCTACTCGCGACGTCCCTTCCACGCATAGTGCTATTGAAGACTTTCACTCTCTAAGATCAACAGCAATATTATTTCACCATATAGAAATGAGGCCCAAATCGAATCAAAAATCAAACCATAAAGCCATCAAAACGCCTAACTGGGTTCGGACATTTATTAGGCGCCCGGAAGAGGGCAAATTTTCCCATCGTAGGTTGGACTAGCCTAACGCACCGCATAGTCCACGTGGGCCTCTTGCAGGCGTTTAACGATGCAAAATTATACAACTAACCCAAAATTGATCACCATGGAAAAAGGGCACAGATAAATAATACAGCACACGAAATATAAAATACTAAAATACTAAAATACTAAAATAAAGTGTTAATGATCTCTTAAGTGACTAATCATCCTTTCAAATCAAATCAATGTTTAGATTTGTTCATATTCACACGTTTAGACCTAGTACGGGTGACATATTGCCCTTGGACCTAGTGGGTGACATATTGTCCTTGGCCCTAGTGGGTGGCATATTGCCCTTGGACCTAGTGGGTGACATATTGCCCTTGGACCTAGTAGATGAGCGATATTTATTGCCCTTGGGCCTAGTGGGTGACATATTGTCCTTGGACCTAGTGGGTGACATATTGTCCTTGGCCCTAGTGGGTGGCATATTGCCCTTGGACCTAGTAGATGACATATTGCCCTTGGACCTAGTAGATGACATATTGCCCTTGGGCCTGGTGGGTGTTGCCCTTGGACCTAGTAGATGAGCGATATTTATTGCCCTTGGGCCTAGTGGGTGACATATTGTCCTTGGACCTAGTGGGTGACTTATTGCCCTTGGACCTAGTGGGTGGCATATTGCCCTTGGACCTAGTAGATGACATATTGCCCTTGGACCTAGTAGATGACATATTGCCCTTGGGCCTGGTGGGTGTTGCCCTTGGACCTAGTAGATGAGCGATATTTATTGCCCTTGGGCCTAGTGGGTGACATATTGTCCTTGGACCTAGTGGGTGACTTATTGCCCTTGGACCTAGTGGGTGGCATATTGCCCTTGGACCTAGTAGATGACATATTGCCCTTGGACCTAGTAGATGACATATTGCCCTTGGGCCTGGTGGGTGTTGCCCTTGGACCTAGTAGATGAGCGATATTTATTGCCCTTGGGCCTAGTGAGTGACATTGTCCTAGGACCTATTGGGTGGCATATTGATCTTGGACCTAGTGGGTGGCATATTGCCAATTGACCTAATGGGTGACATATTGCCCTTGGACCTAGTGCGTCGACATATTGTCTCTGGACCTAGTAGATGACATATTGCCATTGGACCTAGTGGGTGACATATTGACCTTGGTCCTTGTGGATGACATATTGCCCGTGGACCTAGTAGGTGACAAATTGCCTATGGTCTTAGTGGGTGACACATTGCCATTGAGCCTACCGCCCTACGGGGGAATCTGCATTAACTTCGCGTTGGGACTCCGGTGGAACATGGAAGCAACTACTACTACTGCCCTCGGACCTAGTGGGTGGTATATTGCCCTTGGACTTGGTGGGTGGCATATTACTTTTGGACCTATTGGGTGGCATATTGCCCATGGACCTAGTGGGTGACATATTGCTCTTGGACCTAGGGGTGACATATTGCCCTTGGACCTAGGGGTGACATATTGCCCTTTGACCTAGTGGGTGACATATTGCCCTTTGACCTAGTGGGTGATATATTGCCCTTGGAACTAGTGGGTGATATATTGCCCTCGGACCTAGTGGGTGACATATTGCCCTCGGACCTAGTGGGTGACACATTGCCCTTGGACCTAGTGGTTGACATATTGCTCTTGGACCTAGTGGGTGATATATTGCTCTTGGACCTAGTAGGTGACATATTGCCCTTGGACCTAGTGGGTGACATATTGCCCTTGGACCTAGTGGGTGACAAATTGCCCTTGGACCTGATGGGTGACATATTGCCCTTGGATCTAGTGGGTGACATATTGCTCTTGGACTTAGTGGGTGACATATTGATCTTGGACTTAGTGAGTGATATATTGCTCTCGGACTTAGTGGGTGACGTATTGCCCTTGGACCTAGTGGGTGACGTATTGCCCTTGGACCTAGTGGGTGACGTATTGCCCTTGGACCTAGTGGGTGACTTACTGCCCTTGGACCTAGTGGGTGACATGTTACCCTTGGACTTGGGGGGTGACATATTACTCTTGGACCGAGGGGGTGACATATTACCCTTGGACCTAGGGGGTGACATATTACCCTTAGACCCACTGGGTGACATATTGCCCTTGGACCCGGTGGGTGACATATTGCCTTTGAACTTAGTGGGTGACATATTGCCCTTGCACCTAGTGGATGACACTTGCCCTTGGACCCAGTGGGTGACATATTACCCTTGGACCTAGTGGGTGACATATTGCCCATGGACATAGTGGGTGACTTATTGCCCTTGGACTTGGTGGGTGATATATTGCCTTTGGACTTAGTGGGTGTTATTGCTACACAGTGTTCTTTCATTTCCAGCATATGACGAGCGTCAAATATGATTCATGAGAATGGTTCCCAGACCCTGATTCCAAAGATTTATTGGTCTGTCGATTTGGAACGCAATAACAAAATCAAATTGTAGCTCCTTATTCAGCAATGAAGTTATCATTCATCAAATGCAATGCATATCATCAAAGTTCTCGTAGATACTACGAAGGGTAATATGGTAAAAAACAGTGCAGTTTTATCGTCAGTGTGAAATATATAATGAATTTATTTCTCCCGTTTCGAAAAATGTTCTACAATTCAATACTTCATAGGAAAGGGGTTGTGGAGGACAACATATATATATATATTTATAAATATATATATGTATATGTATATGTATATATGTATGTGTGTGTA